>DWCF01005610.1:0-13883 GCA_018230265.1 Delias oraia
AAGCACCCGCTGCTCTGGCAGGACTAGGATTGTCCATGGGCGGAGAAACGCTCGGTGAGTCTCCTGCTCGTTTGCCATGGTTCTTATAGAAAAACAGAAGAGTTGGGCGTCAAAGAAAAACAAGAATGTGGGTTCGTAATTCCAAAATCCTAAACCGGATCTGACATTCGATATTTCTGATGTTCAACAAGATTAGGTCGATTCGATTCAAGCTTTTATAGCATTTCAGAAATGATTCGTTCGTTGTCATATGCTATTTGGTAACACAAATAAATCTGTAAAATTTTCTTGTACCTAATCGTTATCAAAATTATTTACTGATATACTAATTTATAAGCAATACTACGAGGGTGGATTGATAAGTTGACCTAACTAAGAAAAACAACGTTTTTAAGAGTTCTTTTTTTATTTCTCAACACAATCTCCTCCAAGGCTGATACATTTGTCATAGCGTTGTTCTAGTCTAGTAATGCAATCTCTATAGACTGATTCGTCAAGTTCCTCAAAATACCCATTTACAGCTTCGATTACTTCTTCATTGTCCGGGGAAGAGATTGAAGATGTCCCCAGTGTTGAGTCCATCTTTTCTTTGATTTCCACCTTCCAATATTAAGAAAAACACAGAGGCTTCTTTGTCAGTGTCCTCTTAAACCTAAATTAACATGGCGATCGGGCTGAAACTATAGCTACAAGCTGTGACGATATCGGAGGCCCTAAAAAAGTGCCGCTTAACGCTCGTCGCCCGACCACTGCCAAGCCCTTCCAGAGACTGAATAAATTATATCCGACCTCTCGGTTCATGGTTGACTAATAAAACCACTTAGCAACGAGGCTCTCAAAAGGTTTCAGAAGAAATAAAATAACAAGTTATTAGGTATAACAGTAACAATTTTATAATTTTCTTTTTAAATGTGATATGCTTGTGTCCTGGCTACGCTGGTATCTCTGCACGAGTTTAGGGCGAGCGAGGTAAAGAATTGCAGGCGTTACACGATCCAATCGGTATTTGAGGTTCAAAGCAGTCCGATGGGCAAATTGGACAAGATGCTGCGAACTGGCGCGGATATGCGCAGTTGAAGGCCTTCGACCACGCGGCCTCTTGGCTATTCTGTAAATATAATTACAATGCAAGCTCTTACTTTCGCCCAAACCTGTAACTGCTGATGTTACATTCAAAATCATAAGCATTTATTCAAAGCGGCCACATAAGAGGCAATTTTGCAAGTCGATTTACAATCCTTAGTAAAGCTGCCAGTGGTTCGTTTAGGTAAATATGTATATAGGATAGGTTATCTTGTATTTCGCTTATATAAATAACAATTTACTGATCAGAGTAGCGTTGAGGTTAAAGGTCTCTGCATTATCATATAACGCAAATATTAGTATTATGACATTGTTAAGGCATAAGAAGGATTCTTTTATAGAGAAAACGTTATTGTAATGGAAATATTATAGGATTTTCTTTTTTAGAATAGGCTTTTCTTGTACAAACTGGGATGTCCAATTTTGATCAATTTAGAAATAAATTAGTGTTATTTCTTTTTAAAAAATTTTTACGTACATTAAATTCATTCATTCTTTTCTTTAAATTTTATAAGATATAACACAAATACCTAATCATTTAATATGTAGAATGAAATAGGAATTGTAATTATTTGAAAAATTAATTCATTTCAAATTAATTGACGCTAATTCTTGACGTCACAAAAGTAAGTATTGCTAATGTTTCTTCATTAACTACGATTGACATTCATAAATAATTAAACTATCTAATTTAAAATCCCTATATTGAGAGCTCCTAGAAGGGATGATGAAGTGTATAATCGCCAATGAAATTTTCATCATCAGCGTATTAAGTCCACTGCTGGACATAGACCTCTCCCAAAGACGCCCACCTATTGCGATCTTGATCTGGATCCAGCGGTTGCCCGCGACTTTTATGAGATCGTCTATCCAACGCGTGGCGGGACGTCTCTCTCTGCGTTTTCCGATACGCGTAATTAAACTTTATATTAAATTATTCTTGTAGCCGTTTCTGCTGCACTGGCGCTTTGGACACGGAGTAAGCTCAGCCATAAGTAATTTTTTATGACGTCAACAACTGTTGTTAATAAATCGGGCCAATTATCATGCTATATGGTCAGACTAAACACGAACAAAAAAATTAAATAGTTTTTAAAACATTTTGTGCCGCGCGCCAACTCTCTGTGGAAATAGCTGCCAGCAGGAGTATTTCCAAACCAATACGACTTGTGGAATATAATACGGAAGACGCTGGATACAGGTCGCCTACGACAGGTGTGCATGGAGGTACGAAGGGGAGACCTACGTCGAGCAGTGGACGTCTTACGGCTGAAATAATGATTATAACTACTTGGGAGCCTTCAAGAAAAGAGCGTACATATTCCTTAAAGGCCGGCACCCACACGCACGCACGTACCCATACGCACCCGTGGCTCTGCAAATGATAGGGTTGTCGATGGGCGGAGGACCGGTAAACCTGGGTGAGCCTCCTACTCGTTTGTCACCGTTTTCAAAAAAAAATTCAATATCTACGTACTTGATCTATCAAAATTTTCAAAATAAATTAGACAAAGAGATTTGTTGGCTTTCGAGATGTACCTTAATGAAGCTGCTGAGCGAACAATGCATAACATCGTAGGCCGGGCAGTCCAGGTGCACGCCCTGCGCGGGCAGCTCAGCGGTCAGGCAATTCTCCTTGACCTTGTCAATGGCGGGAGCCCACAGCGAGTTCTGCTTACTGATATCGTCGAAATAAGCTCTCAGCTTCACCTGATCCACCTTCTTGCCATCCATCAAACCAGACTTCTCGAAGAGGCACGTCATCCTTTCGCACTTAACATACAAATTTTACATGTGAATATGAAAATAATTATTTATTTTTATTATATAGCGGATAACCGGACATACGGTTTCCATGATGATAATATATCACCGCAGCTCATGTACAACAGCGCTTCACACCGCGCTTTTGTTGTGTTACAGGATTTTTATTTTGTAGCGTACAACGGAGCAAAACGGACTTCTATATGTTAAGTGAACAACGCCACCCATACCCACCCGCGCCACAGTCCGCGCATTAGTTGTGTTGCCAGCTGTTTACGCCACTTAAGCGGCGTTTAAAGGGCCTACGTTATCCTCAAACACTCGCCGAAACACTCAACTCAACGAATATATATAATATGAAAAACAAACTATATTGAAAACACCTCTAAATTGAAATAAACGAAATAAAAATTGCAACGTACCTGGGTCGATTGTGCATTTTTACATTGTTCGGTAACTTCCGGTTTCACGACCTTTGGCATGTTCAAACATGTGAAGATCTGCAATTTCGATGATCAAAATTATAAGCATGAAATTTCAACATCATGTGTATTTATTTATTGCACCGAAACATAAAACCACAGTAAAAAGAGCAGTAATTACAAACAATACAAGACAGCTCTCGGCTATGTACCCCAAGTGAAGACACGGTTTTCAGCGCCCCCATACGATAAAGACATAAGATAAAGATTCTTTATGCAAATTAAATTTAAAACTGATATAAATTGATAAAAATCTTACTACAGTATAGTGTACTATTAAGTATAGTCTTTCATAAAGGCAGACTTTGCAATAATGTTGCCCAAGACCAAGACCGTCTAATTTTAGCAAGACTAAGAATGATCGTGTAAGACTTGAGCAAGAACAAGAGTAAGCCTGCAAGACTCTTGCGACTTAAAGCTATTTTTTGTGATTTTTGGAATTTCTCATTAAATCTTTAAACATATTTTATATATCTGGTTGGTCTTTACTATGGCTCTGCTGATTCAACCTCAAAATGTTCCTATTCTGATAGGTTTTTCTAAGATCTGAAGTAAACTTTAACAAATATCAATAGTCTAATAGGTAATTTCAAGACTTGCAAGACCAAGGCCCAGACTCGGAGCGCAATAGCAAGACCAAGTCCAATACCCGGTGTATTGTCGCAAGGCCAAAACTAAGCTGTCTTGCATTTGGACAATAGTGTTGCCCAAAGAAAGCTTTGCAAGAACTAATCAATTTAAAGTCTATTCGTATTATATATGTATAATTGTAAATAAGTTTTATACTTACAGTTCTAGGCATAGGCCCACAACGCAATGCCGGAGTCATGGCTATGTCTGCTAGGCATGCCTATAAGTTCAACAGTAAATAAAATAGCTAAATCCAAGTCAGTTATAAATATAAAATATGTATTACAGTTGCGAAGGTGATTCTGTTAAGATGACTACCCCGAAACACTATTTCAATTTTAATTAAATTTAGTATAATGACATATCTAATATGTCTCTCGTGTTAATTAACTACTCCTCCGACAAGGCTCGATCGAATTTTATGAGAATTTATATGCTTATTAAGTAGATCAGACGACCTTATAAAGGTCGCAGGAATACGCTGGATGCAGGTTGCCTCCGACAGGTATGCATGGAGGTCCAAGGCAGAGACCATGACCAGCAGTGGACGTCCTACGGCTGAAATTATGATGATCGAGAAGATCTGAAAATCGGCTTCTATCTACTTTATATACCCCTAAATGTTAAGGGTGGTCCAAACCAGATTATACAATAATTTTTATTTTTTATGATTCTGAATTAAAAAACCTATAAAACTAAATTTATTATTATAACAAATGATTAAAATGTTAATAATTTTAATCATTTATATACCTAAGCAAATTTCTCTGGGGTCAGTTATATAAATAATATAAAAAGGATAATGGGTAGGTATGTGTAGAATATAAGTCTGCGTGGACTGACTAGCCATCTAGTAAAACCTCAATATTTAAGTGCAGAGTGAAACGGTGGCTGTTGCTAGAGGTGTTCTATAGTGTGGAGGAGTTGTTCAAAATCACAATTGTTTCCATCGTTGTATCGAACAAATTAAAATGTATAATTAATACAAATAAATATCATCACACGTCACTGTTCTAAATTAAAAATAAATTTTCTAAATTTCTAACAGTTCTTCTGTATCCATGGGCCATGGAGGACCGCTTGCCCTAGGTGAGCCTCCTACTCGCTTAAAACCAGTGGTATAAAAAAAACAAAAAACTTTTTTTAATGAGTAAATAATAATAATATTGTATTATATGAAACATACCTGAATTCCGATGCAAAGAAGTGTTACAAGGTAAACGAACATCATGTCAGAGGTCTTAGTTACTACGCGCCAAGATTGCAATTGAACCAATAATCACGTAACGGTTCAAGCCAAAGTCAAACGTGATAGCCAATATTATACAAACAACTTTAGAATATATTCAATTGCAAATATATTTATTGTATCAAAATGAGTGTAAAATATTAAAAAGTAATAACAGTAAGCATATCTTAGTAATTTATTTCTAGGAAACTATAGGTATGCATACTACATTACTTTAACAAATTATTATTTAACAATTAAAATTAAGTACAATAACTATCTGTTAACTAGCTAACTTGTTATGTTTAATTTTTTATTTGTAATGCATATATGATAATTAATAGTATTAGTAAGGTTAAGTGGCAATGGGCTGTCCACATCGCTCGACAAACCGACAACCGATGGGGAAGAAAGGCTCTTTAGTGGCGACCGTCTACCGGACAACTCAGAGTGGGACATCCCACTACGCGATGGAAAGACGATCTCATAAAGGTCGCGGGTAACCGGTGGATCCAGATCGCTCAAGACTGCAATAGGTGTGCGTCTTTGGGGGAGGCCTATGTCCAGCAGTAGACTTAATAGGCTTGATGATATGATAATTTAAGAGGCCGACTAGGGAGTTAGGCTTCCCGGTCTGTTCGGTCATCCTAATAAGGGAACATTAACATACACCAAGAATACTATTACACTGTCCTTAATTAGAGTAAGGCTCTCTGAATATTGTATAGTGCATTACGTTTTTAAGAACTAAAATCTTTAAAAATATCATAAACCATTGGCTTATCACCTGTACTGCACTTGCTAAGTGATCTAATATTGCGCCATTATTTTGTAAAAACATATCAACATTTTTTTTGACAGCCTGAATTTAAACGATGTCATTGATATTTTTGCGAAAACTAAATCTAGGAAAAAATTGTAAATATAATTATTACTTAGTCAGTTGATAGGCCTGACTTCATATTATTTGATAAAACCTATTCAATTATATAGCAATGGGCGCCATTTTTAATTTACCCCAGTGGTCGCTGGAAGCTGGTCGCCTCCGACAGGCATGCATGGAGGCCGAAAGGGACGTCTATGTCCAGCAGTGGACGTCTTACGGCTGAAATTATTGTGATAAGAGCCGTTGGTTACCTAGCTACGCCACTGCATAAGGTTCCCTACTTTTGATTTCTTTCATCTTTTTCCACATATACAAACAGAAAGAGATGATAAATTCACATCATCAGTTTATTAATGAAAAACAGAATATTTTATATCCCGAACACTAACCTTGTGTGTCTCCAATAATAAACTATGCAATATATAATTAAAAGTTTACCAATTTAATTATACTTTTAATAACATTCTTAAGATATTTATTATAAATTAACGCTAAAGTAAATATAACAAAAAAAAATTAGAAAATTAAACAGTGTCTTTTTAAGTTTGTAGAAAAATTTTAATTTATTTTATATTAGTTTATTTTTTAAATTATTTATAAAAAATATTAATTATAAAAATTCGACTGTAGATATCAATTCTGCCTCATATTACTTTTTTTAAGAAAACTGGGAGGTGAACCAGCAGTACACTCACTCATGATAAGAGAACATCTACTCCTACATACCCCTATGCAGGGATGGAGACTATAATATATATGGACTTTCTTTAAAAAATTGATATCACAAGAAATTACATATTGATTTTCATAATTATTGCACACATTACAAAGCTACAGATCTTATTTTGGACATGCATTTTCTTTTTTTGAAGAGCCTTCATCCTCTATAAACAAATCAAAAAAGTCCACATCTAAAAATGGGGTTGACTCCTCGTCTCTCTTCAAATGGGGAGGCTTTACCTCAAAATGAGGATATCTCGGATTCCACCAATCGTAAATATTCCAGTTAACAACTGTATCAATTAGGAGTGTCTCTTGATTGTAATATGTTTCAGATGGACTTTTAAACATTAACTCAAGTTTCAGCCCAGATATCTTATATGACATGCTAAAATTGATTAAGGTCATCCCCATTAGTGGTGGGAAGTTTTGGACTTCAGTACTGCAAATCTGTAAACAAATTTAGTAGATCATAATCCTAATTTAAAGGACAGCTTATCAATTAAATGTTTCACATTTCTGAGTAAGCTTTTTTATTGTCTTTATTACAGTAAAATATTGCAGGAGTTTTGTGTAAGTAAACATTTAAAGACATTCTTTGATAATAAGAAAATGTAGCTATACAGACACAATAATTAATTAAATTAGTAACAGGAAATTAATCGAGAAAAAAATAAAAAAAATGTTTTTACCAAAAGCACCACATTATCTTCTTCAGGATTAGTCCAAACTCTTCCTTTATCCTCAATTATTGTCCTTGAATCAATGTGATTTTTTTTAAACTTAATGTATATAATCCAAATTGAGCCTCTCTTAGAGTACCAAACACCAATACACTTTTTTTTCAATATAGTATCTGGTGATGCTCTTGTCAATTCATACTCGACAACTATGTTCTCAAAAGCTCTGTATGTACAGTATAATGCTCGTATAACTTTTTGACGCAAACCATAGGGTTTGTAAGTACCATCAATTCTTAATCTTTCTGGTAAAAGCACATTTCCTTTACAGTATCTATTGTAAATTGAATACCAAAATGACTCTCGTTTTGTTATACTGTATGCTGCTCTGTTAATAGCGGCAAAGGAAGCAATATCTGAAGGTTCTATATAAGCAGATATCAAGTACCAAACTATCTCTGGATATACATTACCAGAATCATTGTAATTGCTAATTTCTGTTTTTGAAGCATGACTTTTTGACAATGATTTTTTTACATTCTTCTCAATAGGGATTAAATGATCATATTGCTCTTTAAGATGTTGATAGATTACAAATTCTGAAATAACAATATGTATTACAATGTGTAAGGTGATAAAGTTTATATTTACTTGTTAAATGAAAGCTTTAGTAAATCAAATTAGAAACAGTGTCGATGTAATCAATTAAAATACCTGGAATAGATATAAATATTTACTTTTCAAATCATTACTGCTTAGGCAGCTGGTTTTTATATGACTAACTTGAATTTTGATTTCCATATTCTATATTGTTTAAGTTTCTATTGGTAATTGGAGCATTAAAAATATGTTTTTTTAACGAACTAGTTGCTTATAACAGCACACTATTTCTCATAACAGGAGAAATAAACTCTGATTACAGTGCTGCACTACTGAATCAAACTAAAAGCATTGTCTTGATAGGAAAAAAATGAGGTATTTTTGACTGATGCAAAAACAAATTATACAAAAGATTGAGAATATAAAACATACGCATACCTTTTTTTTGTCCTTTTTTCTTCGGCATCTTTATCGAGTTTTATTGTGAAGCAAGCAAGGGAAAATATTGGGATTAACTTGCATCACCGTTCTTTGAGCTTTATGATATCTTTTTTATAAACTTTATAAAAATTTAAAGCAGGCAAGATTGAAATAAATTAATAGTAAAAGTTTGCGATAATGTTAAAAACATGTCTCGTCAAACCCGCTTGTTTTTTTGCAGATTTGTTAGCAATTTGAATTTAGATTTTTATAACCTTACACAGAACCCTATAAATTGAGTTTATGACATCGTGTTTGGGGTAGATACGTCTAGAATTTTAGTATGGAAAGTCAAATTACATAGTATATATACATTTCATCTCTTGCTCTCGTCGTCAAAAGTTATTTTGTATACCCCAAATACGGACTGTAACTAATGCATCAACAGTTTAATTAATGCATTAACGGTTCCTTTGATAAACATCTCTATGATATAAATGTTACAGATAGCTCCCTATGCAGAGCGTGCATGAAGAATGAAGAAACAGCAGCTCATGTCTTTCAGAGTGTACAGGAGTTGCAATGTATAGGGCACAACATCTCGGTATCCGAGGTCGCTCTACGAGATCGCCAACAACCCCTATGGGTTGTTGAAGTTGGAGAGCTAGGATGGCTCGGGCGACACATCACACACCACACCACCCCACACGCAAAATAGGAGCTCAGACATCGAATTTCGGAGAATTGCCCATTTCACCATACCTTGACGATAATATTTTATTAAAATCTCAATTTTTATTCTTACAGATTTTGAATTAAATTATTAAAATTATATATATATATAAAGTTATATATATATTATATAAATAACAATATTATATTATACCAAATAATGAATTTATAAATATGATATGAATACATATCTTAAATGTTATCTACACAGTTTTGTTTAACCTATATTTAATATTCTGATGTGAGTTTTGAACACAAGTTTTGACTGACGTTCAACTTCTAATTCAAGATGGCAGACATGCCGCTGGTACCGCGATAGTATGGAATCTTATAATTTTACATTTTAGGTGTGTCTTATTAAATTATCGAACTATAATGTTTGCCAAAATATTGACTGAGTGTTTGTACGAATATAACGACAATGTAAAACAACGTTCCCGTATTCTGTGCGCTAGTTTTAGGTAACATTCGTGCCGAAACTATAGTAAATTCGTGTTTGAATGGTAGCTGTTATAGTGTATCGTGTACGACAGTTATTCGTGCTTAATGGTAAATTAAAATGTGGAATATGATGTGCGACGTAATGCCTACGATATCGGAAGACAGTATCAGCCAACGCAGTTCTCAATTCTCTGGTGAGGATGCCAACTTCGAGCAACTCATGGTATCTATGTTGGATGAACGAGATAAGCTGGTGGAGAGTTTGCGTGAGACACAGGAGCGTCTGGGAGACACCGAGGTTCGTTTGAAAGAAGTGGAGAAAGAGAGAGATTCCTTGCACCGGCAGATTTCAGCAAACTTACCTCAGGTCAGTGACTGCATACTATTTTAAGAATACATGATTTTCATATTTTAATGACCTTTAATATACTCAATAAACTCATTGAGTTTTTCAAAATTAATATAAATAGTTATTAAAAAAAGATTTTTTTTAAAGAAGTTATAACACTTTAATAGTGAAAGAGTATGCGGATGAAAGCTTAATGAAATAATTCCAAATCGAATTTTGCATTTTATAAAGGGTATTTATTTGGTAATATTCTAAAAAATGGTAACAAGTTGTCATTTTATTAATCCAAAGACATTGTGTTCGGTCAGTGGTACTGCTCCATAGCTTTGCAAATAACTGTTAGTAATTAAAAATACATTTCCCTGTAGTGGATATAATTAAATTTGCCTAAAAATACTTGTAAAATTCAGTTTCCTTCTATCGTTTAATGTTATTAAAAGAATTTCATAAGAAAGTTCATCAGATTTAAATCTACATTTAAATTAGGAAAAGTTGCCTCTAGATGCCTCTGCAAAAAGATATTATAACATAATATAAAATGTTTTAAAGATAATTTAACATATATATACATGTTATATTGTTTGTGAGAGGCTTGTATAATTCTTTGTGTATATGCAAAATTTATATAGTAATCTGAATAATTTCTAAGTACTACTTTAGTTCAGCAATTAAAATCTCTGACTGAATAAAACATTACAAGACAGTATTTACAGATTGCCAGGTTATTTAGTACCTATTCTGAAAATAGCAACTGAGTTCAATTTATAGTCACATGATTTTTGAATCTATATAATAATATTTTTAAGGAGTTTTCAGAAATATTTATGAATATTTACATGAAAAGGCCTTTTAATGTTAAAAGAAACATGTTTCTGCTTCAATTATTTAAAATCTTTACACCCCATAAACAATATTGCTGGTAATTTGAAATATGTTTAATATTTGACTCATTAAATGGATATTTGTAATGTCAGTCTAAACATAAGTGTAAAAATGAAAGATGTATGTTTAAATGGCCCCATAAACACACACCATTACTAATTTAATGTTGCATCCCAGTAAATCTTATCAGATAAGCACATTTTTGTTGTACATTGTTATATCTTTGTTTACTCTTGATTGTTTGACAATTAGATACTTTGTTTGGGTGAAGGTTACGTTTTGATCAACTCTCAGCAGAAAATGTGTATTCCTAGTCAAATGTATGGGCGTGTCAACTTCGTTTTTTACTTCAAGGAATACCTCTTTAAATAGGCGTACAGCCACATATAATGCTAAACGCAACAAAAGTTTTGTTAAGCCTCTATTTCGTCGGATGTTAATACGCTTATTGAAATCAACGGGCTAAATATTCTGGTTTACGAGTATCGAAAGCGCTCCGCGAACCTGCGTTGTCCTCAATCGCAGTGTCATTGGTTGCGGGCGTCATGAGAAGACACGGCCGAGCGGCGACGCACCCACTCCGTTCCCTATGATAGTTCTTAATAAAGTATGCGTAATCATTGAACACTGTTTGACATAATGAAATCTATTCTTATATTTTTCGATGGTTTCAATGGCTTAATGCGATTGGATCGATTTTAAAACATAACAAGGGCGGGGGTTTGTAGAAATGTCGTACAGACAGATATAACACTCGGACTTTTTCTCATCGCAGGCGAGTTGAATGAATAGAAGTAGGCGTAAAGAGAGCGCAATCGTATCCGAGAAACAATAACTCTTTATCCGACACCGCCACAGTTGGCAGGAAACATGGGTTGTTTGTGATTTCCCCGACTAATTTACATCGCGCCAGAATCCAGGGCGGCCCATGAAAGAATATAATCGGAATCCGACAAGGCATAAAAGGAACGCAAGTGGAACATTTTACCGCCTTTGTGACCGAGAGCTCGGGTGTAATTTGAAAAAGACTCGACGGCTAATTTCTGACATGTCGTATGGAGAGAATCATTTCGAATTGTTTTATTTCACGTTAGTTCATCAACGTGACGACTTGTCAATATGCTGTTTAAATTTCAGCCCCTTGTAGACGCTGCTGAGTGTGCCGCTGGCTCTATCACGTTCTCACTTACGCGCAATTGTTGATGCGCAAACGAGACGGGCTACACGTTTATAAAGTGAGGGTTGTATGTTTTATGGGAATATTCAAGAATACGTCTGATTAATTATTAAAAATTACGCGGGCGCTATCGAAAAATACATTGTCACACTACGGCGGAGCTACTGACCGAAAGAAGTAACTCAAATACAGTAGAACCTCGTATAACTTGAACATCAAGCAAGATGTTAAAAAAAAAGTTTCAACTTCTAAAGAATTTCGATTTAGACGTATTATATTATACGTATTATATATTTAGATTAAAAATAAAGACGTTAAGATTTCCTTTTACAAATTTAAGAGTTAGAGTGATAAAATAAATAAAAATTCAAGTTGCAGAGGTGATCCACTGTTTTTTTTATTATAAATGAATATTAGATATTTAAAGACATCATTAAAGTATAAAAATATGGTATTAAAAAAGTCAGTTCGACATACAGACGTAAAATTTAATTTTTCTATTTATGGGGGAAAATATGTATCAAAATGACTTGGAGAGACTCACTGATTATTTAGAAAATTGTTTTTTCCGTCTAATGTCGAAATTTCTAGTAATTTAGGTGAGAGAGCAAAACATTTAAGATTCGGAGGATATTAACAAATCGAAGTGGGACTTATATATAGAACTTAGGTTATACCAACTGTTATTATTTAATAAAAATTGTGATTGTTAAAGAATAAACCTAAAAAGGTTATACCAACTGTTATTATTTAATAAAAATTGTGATTGTTAAAGAATAAACCTAAAACATTTATTACGCGATACTATTGCAAGTTGAAATTATCAGGGCGAAACTTGCCTTCTATTTCACGAACCAACTTTAAACATATCGAATTCTGCATACGTTTCGCACGCTCTCGAAATGAATAATATTACTTGGCAGTGCTGCGTTGGTGAACCAATTTTCAGGGTGAGGTCCCAAGTTCGATTACTGTGCATTCTGAAACGAGTGGTAGCTGAGTTGGATCTTTTTCGTTGTAACTTGAGTTCGTCAGATTGGTACTGTCTGTGCTTTTTATTCGCAATTTGAACTTGGTCGCGATGTTTTTTTATCCTATGTATGTCAGAAGGTTTTGGCGATAAAGAATGATAAAAACTTGTGTTAAATTAAATACTATTGCTATATCTTGTTTATTAAGTTGTGTGAATTGAGAGGTGTTATTAATTGAGTATTATAGTTCTTTTTATTTTCAGGTAAGATTGTTAGCTTAATTGAGTGAAGTTGGTAGTTTGAAATAAATAACTTTTTTTAATAAATTAACGGTAGTAAACGAGCGGGAGGCTCCCTAGGGCAAGCGGTCCTCCGCCCATGGACAACCCCAGCCTTTGCAGAGCAGCGGGTGTGCTGCCGGCTTTTAAGGAAAGTACGCTCTTTTTTTTTGTCCCCCCCCACTTTGTTCGGACACTTTGTCCGTTTTTGCAACATTTTTCGTTGGTTGTAGAGTCATATAGTCTTCCTCGAGAGATGGATTAATATACATATTAATTATGTACTTGAGATTTCGGGCCAATATTACCTGAGATTTGCGTATTCATCTAAAACTTTAATTATGAATACTATAGCATTTGACTTTAACGACAGTTTAGCATTCCTTAAAGTACAATTGTCAACGTTGAATATTGTCAGGTATGCAGACGTTGAGTTATAGTCGCCTCCAAAGGAATTCTTACTAACCCTTACTAATACTGCGCTGGAGCTCTCCAGCTTGACGCAGTAGTTTCTAAGCGCGTCGACCGACATAGATGCGTCGTTTGTAACCTAGAAAGTG
>DWCF01005611.1:0-13883 GCA_018230265.1 Delias oraia
CACATCAAAATCTGTATTTCACTAAGTTTGTGTGGATATCGGAGGACGGAGGCCCTTGAAATAACACCGCTTAAGCGACGTATAAAGCCGGCAACACAAAATGCGGATTGTGGCGCCGTTGGTGATGGGCGGAGGTGTTCTCTTACCATATTGCAGACGCACCTGCTCCGCTGTCGGCTATATTAAAAAAGACCATTAAAAAAATAACAATGAATATGGCTCTACAGTAAATAAATGGGTTCCATTTTAATCAAAAGTAGTAACAGTACATCGGTAGAGAAGTTGTTTAACGCGACATAAAACAGCATGGCACTCATGATAACCTGATTAGCATCGCTTCAAGGTCGCAGATCAGATTATCTGGGTTAAGTTCCAGCCGATAAACAACTTTATCTCTAACGACGCTCTAATGAAGGTATTTTTGTAACTTACTGCAAAGATTGGAGCCGAGAGCCTCGTACCTAAATGGTTTGATACTTCTAAGTCTACCATAAAGCGAGAGCTATCGGGTTCGAATACCGATCTGCACAATTATACATTATAATTTAATTTATAGTTGTTTCAGTCTCTGGAATGGCTTGCCAGTGGCCGAGCGAGAGTCTTAATACTGTCGCTACCGTAGGATAGCCATGTTGAAGCATATATACCACTTGCTCACAGAATACTCAACGTGTTACGCGAAATGATAGTTGTACTTGAAACGGTTCTGTTTTGCTGAGTGAATGAGGATTTCGGAGGTCATTAAAAATGCCGCTGAAGTGACGGAAAAAGGTGGCAATGGATAACCGCGTCACAGTCCGTGCATTGGTTGTGTTGCCGGCTTTTTACGCAGCTTAAGTGGCATTATTAAGGTCCTCGGATATCCTCACTCACGCAGCGTAGGATGTCCATCTACAAGATGGACAGACGGCCTTATAAAGGTCGCCGGAAGCCGTTGGATGACGGTCGCTTCCGACGGATTTGCATGGAGGTTCAAAGGGGTGGCCTATGTCCAGCAGTGAACATCCTACGGCTGAAATGATGATTAACGTCTATTTCTAAAAATAACTTATTACTTAAAACTTAAATAAATTAGTAAATTTATATGCAAATTAACCTTAAATGGATTAGCTAATTTTTTTCAAGTAAAAGTATGAATAAGCGAGTATTATTATAGACTGTATGAATAACATAGTTCGTTTAGGCAACGTTTTGTTACAAATTTATCGGACGTAAACTTGGTACCGCACTGCGTCACATCTAGTGATGTGTAGCTATCGATGTCAAGCGACGGGAAAATAAAGTAGTTATTAATATTCACGAGTTTAGCATAAACATTATGATCTTAATTCCTTAAAAATGCACTTCAAATACTAACATAAACTTAGTTTCATTTGCATGTAAATTCACTTTAAAAATATAACTTTTAAAATAAAAGAAATTTGTAAATTGAAAATTTACATTCGAACCATGATTATTTTTGTCTTTTGTTAGATATAGCAGACAAAAGAGCAGATGGGTCTCCTATATGGTAAGAAAACACCGTATTAAACTACACCTTATACGTGAGAAATATCTCCTATTTGGGAGACTCATGTGGAGTGATACAGACTCATGGAATCTCGTGAAACGTTCCCTACTAATAAAAATATATAAAAAGTACATCACTAAGAGCCGTTCCGAAGTTCATCTTAAGCTCGTCAACTGCAGATATCTTTACGAGTCGCGGATCACTGTCAAATTTAACTCTCATAAATAAATCTTGTTTTTCCATTTATGCTGTATTTCGATCGATTTTCACATGTGGCATCCCACGGCCACAAACTTGAATGGGGTAGAGCGATGATACGAAATCCGATAAGTATTTTTTTAATGGTTCTACTTGTTTTATCCATTACCCAAATTTTTTTCCGATAAATAGTTTTAATCACAGCTGCAAGGAGCGTATTACGACGCGGTTGTCTATGGGCGGCGGTGTTCTCTCACCACAAGAAGACCCGCCTGCCTCATTGTACGCTATAAAATATAAAAAATATCCCATATTATATTGACCTCTTTCCCGCGACGGTCCAGCCTTCGTGTTTCACCATACTTCATCATACAGCGAGTTAGCCATTCTTAAGAAAATATACTTAGAGATGTTGGTTCGTTCAGCATCAAGGGGATTCGTTCGGAGGTAGCTGCTGAATTTCATCATCGAACTTCGACGAAGAATAAAAGTTTCCTTATCACCTTGATGTTTGTCGTTCCACAACTGAGCGTTATTAATTCTATTTTATGGCACGCACCACCACCCTGTGGAATCAGCTGCCAACAGGGTATTTCCAAACCAATACGACTTGGGGACATTCAAGAAAACATCGTACACATTCTTTAAAAGCCGGCAACGCACCAGTGGCACTGCAAGGCCTATGGGTGTCCATGGGCGGAAGACAGCTTATCCTAGATGAGCATCCTGTTCGTTTGCCATCTTTTCCATAAAAAAAACTTCCATAAATAATTATTTTGAAAAAAAAAATCAGATTATAAAAGATATATTGGCTGCAAGGAGCGTGATATCTATCTTAGAATCGACCGGCTTGATCTGTAATAAATACGTGTAATAATTGATATCTGAATAAACAAACGAATCCCAAAGCTCAGTTTGCAATTGGCTTAATGAATTAAATTTGCCGCTCCGAATATTCCATTTTGTATGCAAATTAATGCAACTCCCTTTGTTCGGTTATAATTTCATTCGACGACAGTGATTGTTTTAATACCGCGATACGTGCAAATTCAACTTGAACTTTACATGGACGATTTAGCCTTAATATTGCAATAATAGTACAATTGCTTTGTGAATTGAAAGCTTGGAAATAGATTAAATCATCATAATTCTGGCAGCTCAGCTTGGTATACATTTATTTAAAACTTTAATGTTTCTCTGGAGATAAAATAAGAAAACTTTATTTATCGAGTAAATACAGCAACATAATTTCCATTTAAACTATATAATAATAATAATCTATTAAAGAATAAAACCTGAAAATAAAGAAAGCTATATTGATAACACCTCTCAATTCACCCGAAACGATGGCTATCAGCCTCACAACGGTGAGACACCGCTCAGGCTGAGCGACGGCCAAAGCCGAGGTTCGTTTCTATCCGGAGACGCCCTTGTGCTAGTCGTGGCGAAGATTTTAACTTCTAGTCCGCGTTAAGCTGTAGGGGCGCCACTTTAGCGCAGCAAAGAGACATTTCTAAAAAAAACTTACTAAACTAGATTTAGTAATACATGTAACAGAAGCTGTTGTAACTCACTTTCGCCATGACAGCATTGAAAACAACATGAAATTTTGGTAAAATTAAGATATACTAATTACTTTACATAAATAATTCATAAGTAGTGCGTTGCTGGCTTTTTTGAAGGTTGTATTGGTTTGATTGTATCTTAACCGGCAGCTGCTTCCACAGAGTGGTTGAGCGCGACTCAACTTGCCTTAAAACTCAGTTATGGAATGACAAACAACAAGGTGACGCATATAAAAAATTAGGTTTAGGTTTTGAAATTTCAACTTCTATCTTAACTCCATTGAATATATTATATCTTTGTTTATCAAGAATTGTTCAGCATTATCCTTTTCCTAAGGATTACACGCGCCCAAATGTTTCTTATTAGTCGTTGCGAATACGATCGCCATCTTGGATAAGGCTGAAATCTCAGTAAATTTGACAATATTCTTAATACTGTAAGGGAACCGGCGACATTTATTCTTACTTCTCTTGGTCAGCTTATTTACCGATCTTAAAGAAAGAACTTATAAATTAGACACGGACTTATAAATTAGACTTTCGGCACGCAACCGCGACTTAGCTTGCAATAGGAACAAATAAAATGTGTATCTACCTATAAAGGTTTTGAAAGAATTTTTCGACATTTGTTTAAATTCGACTGGCATAGTATGGTGAATAGTAGACTGAAATAATATTAACCATATCATACACAATGGCGTTTTCTTTTGTTTCTATATTTTTCTTGTCTGTCCTGTTTTAACTTACCTTTGTAATTTTTGAATATCCTAATTATTATTCTTTGTTGTATTGGGAAATTTTAAATATAATACAGAGATATGAACTAATGTATTCTAAGAACATCTCTAAATTCACTAAAATCTAAACTTATTTTCAACAGATCTTTATTGCTTTTGTATTCGTTGTTACTAGACAATTGAGTCGAAATTAAGGCAAATCGATTGTGTTCGGACACTGACTTAGGCTTTACTTTCAGATTGAAGGATGGCTGGATCGCGCGAGAGGCTGCTGTATGACAGGAGAACGGATATAGAATACGAATTTGAACGTAGACGGCGATACGAGAGCCGATATGAGCCACGACAGGAGCGTAACGAAAACCGCCTGCGATATGACCGATACCGCGCCGAGCGCCCGCGCCGCAACGGCTACGTTTTCGAAGATATATACTCGGACTTTGACGAAGCCCAGGGCCGCCTCTCCCTCTTCCGACCGATCAGACCAGAATACCTGAATCTTCCTAACACATATACCAAATACAACTCCCTACCGCGAAGCTACTACAACGAACGACGCTACAAAAAAGACTACTACGACTTCAGAATTGAGGAGCGCACCCGCGAATCTTACAGCGAGCGAAAGCGTATCGAACACACGTCCAGACCGAAAAACGTCGCGGTATGTAAACCGCTTCGGTTACCGGAGCGAAATGTCCGGTATTGGACCACAGACGTACCGAAGGAGAGGAAACGGCGTGAGGAGACAAAAAAGATAGTCAAGTTCTCGGAAGTGTCCGGTTGCCGTAAAATGGTGGTTGACGATCCAGTTTGCGGGCGGAAAATGGTAGCGGCCAGGGAATTGGAGGTATCATTGGATCAGATGATACAGAACGGCTACTTCGAGAAGCACAACATACCGATACTGACCGAGAGGAAGGACGAGATAGTGGGCGCTGTACCGAACGGGAAGTGCCTCACGGGGGAGCCGCCCAAACCGGTGGCGCGCAAGTCTAGGCATCTGCCTCAGGTAGGTCATTCAATCCACGTATCAAAAGGACTTCTTTTTTATGTTAAGCGAGCAAAGCAGGAGAGTCTCTTATATGGTGAAAGATGGGCAATCACGCCATCCTCCCATGGACAATCACGCCACAGTCCGCATATTCATTATGTTGTCGGCTTTTTTACGCCGCTTCAAGAGTTTTTCTAAATATAAATGTTTAAGAACAATAGCTCTTAGGGTAGAGATTTCCGGCAAAGATTGAATGGTCAGTGAGTTAGTCAAGTTTGTGTAAAACGGTCCAGCTAATGGCGTCATTATCCCTTTCTTGAACAGGGCTAATCCTATGTTAGCCTTGTATCGTATAACTGTACATATGTTTTGTATAAAGGATAATGTCTATGTCTTGATTATTTAGTTGAATGTTGAGCTGCTAAGAGTACTTTTTGTAATCCTCGTATGTGATCATGTCGGCCAGCTCGTCCGAGGTGACACCACGGGCTCACAGAAGACTCAGCGTGAAATGGTAGTTATATTTAAAATGGGTCTTCTTTTGTTTCGTATGAGTGACGATATCGGAGAGCCTTAAAAAATGCCACTTAAGCGTTTATATGTATAAACCCGGTAACACAAATGCGCGACTTTGGTGCTCTTGTTCATGGGCGGCGCTGTTTTCTCGCCATATAGGAGACCTGCTTCGATGTACACTGTACCATAAAAAACCCGTAAAGTATTTGTAAACATTATTATAGCCGTCTAAAAAATTAACAAACAAACAGACGAAGAATCTTTCATTCGGAAGCCGCTTTTCGTGAGATTATCGCGTTCGAATAGATTACAAAGCCGTCAAAGTTTTGTGCCTCGCAGTATTTACGAAGAACGACTTCGCTGCTCCGACTGGGATTGTCACATCGTAATCTGAAAGAGAAATGATTCATTCATCTGTTTGTGGCAGATTATTAATTAAGTCGTGACGTCACAGGGCGTACTTTACTCGTTTCTTCCCTATTTTAGGGAATATACTATGAATACCTAATTTTACTTTGATCTAACTATCTTGGCTAAGTAATTAATATAATAGTTTACCCGTAGGAGAGCCATGCTGAAATATATGCTGACACACTAGTTTGGCTAACTCGTCCGAAATGATACCATGGGCTCAAACAATACGAAGCGTGAAATGGTAATTTTACTGTGTTTCTTAGAGTGACTGAGGATTCGGCAGCCCTTAAGTATGACATGCCTATGTAATGTCATGTGAATTTTTTATAAAGAAATCTTCTTCTAAATAAGAAAATATGAAGTGTGTTGCAGTATATTAACACAGCATATATATTAAGCAGGTGGGTCTCCTATATGCTTAGAGATTTCCGCCGCCCATCACCAACCATGCCATATTCCGCGCATTGGTTGTGTTGACGGCTTTTTACGCCACTTAGCGGTATTTTTTATAGGTCTCCGATATCCTCACTAACTCAGCGAAACACAATAGAAGACCGTTTCAAGTACAATTACCATATCACGCTGACTCTGTGAGCCCGTGGTATCACTTCAGATGAGCCGGCCCAATTAGTGCTTCAGCATGGCTCTCCCACGGATGCAAATCATTATAAAAAAAACCTATGTGATTCAAAGCTATATTATGGCAGATCTATTAAAATCCGTTCAGTAGCTTTTACGTGAAAGGGTCCATACATCCAACAAAGCTTCGCGTATATATTAGGTGTGCTTAAAACCAGTCACCAGTAGACCGCTTATCTCGCAGTCCCAGCCTGCGAGCTCAGAGGCTTTCTTTGCCTCCCCATTGTTTCCGATACAAATGTGATTGCGGTCATTTCATAACTTTTCATACAACTTCACTTTTGCTTACGGATTTAAATTAATAACCAAATTAATAAAGACCACGATCGAGGAAAATTTTCGTCCACCTGCGTATTGAGAAATACAGTCAACGAAGTCTAATTTCTACACAGCAGCTTAGGTCATGCATCAAACACCTAACTCAAATTCTAACTTCACTAACTTTATCAAAACAGTCGCCAAGCACATGCTTAGCCCTTCCAAAGTTAGGCTTCTTGCATTTTAGTCTCTTGATTTTCATTAAAAAATTAAATTTAAATAGAAACCTTATTCAGTATTTGCAAGCGCCCCATTTAAAACCCACCCGTAGAGATTCACATGATTCTTTAATCAGATTTGTCCAACATCCGCTTATGGAATTATACCTAATACGATTCTGTGTAAGGCTGTTAAGAACGGAATTGAGCATGAGATTAAACACGCTTAGCGGGTAGACCTTTTTTACCCTCATTTGCCCTTTAGCCAAAAAACGCAACGGAAACAATTCATTTAAGTTACACGTGAAACTTATAACATACATACATAACATTTTTGGGCAAATATTTTGGTATTTTATTGTAACAACTTATCTCAAACGATTAAAGAACATCAATGAAGTTCAATAGAAATTCCTTAAAAATACAGTAACACATCTAGTATTTTTTATTATATAGCGAACAACAGAGCAGGTGGGTCTCCTATATAGTAAGAGAACACCGCCGCCTATGGACAATCGCGCCATAGTCTGCGCATTAATTGTGTTGACTTTTAATGCTGCTTAACTGGCATTTTAAGGGCCTCCGATATCCTCTCTCACTCTGCGAAACACAGTACAAGTACCGTTTCACGCTGAGTATTCTGTGAGCCCTTCAGTATAGACGGCTCAATTAGTGTGTCAGTCTCTCCCACGGATGAAAAATTTCTTGTAATTCTCTTGAAATTTGTAGGAGCAACGTTCACTATTTACTAACATACATACCGACTAATATACCAACTATAAACGTATTATAGTAGCAAGAATTAGGCACTCGAGTTTAATATCAGTTAATTTGTACTTAATTAGTTTGAATGCGCAGTGTATTAAACCAAAAGTCAGCAAACAGAGTACGAAGTTTGCTCTTACACTTGTGTAACATTATATTAAATGTATTTACTAATGTCAATTTTACTTCTTAATTTTATACAATTTTTTAATATATTTTGTTACAATTTTGCCAGCGTCAGTATAAAGATATTTACATACTCGCACTTCTGTGCGGAAGTTCTGCCCTCCCAAATATCAGCTTCTTCGTCTAGATCGCATTCAGCGTAGAGCGTTCTTTGGCGTTGCGTAGAAGTGTTGCTTTGCTCAGCATCTTCTACCGCATCTATCACGGGGAATATTCGATGGAGCTGTTTGGACTGATCCCTACTGCTTAGTTTCACCATCGAACATTGAGGCAGAATGCTATGTTTCATCGCTTTCACCTCGATCTTTGTCGTTCCCATATCTGAGCGTTTTTTAAGGCATTTTATGCCGCGCACCACCTCGATGTGGAATCAGCTGCAAGCAGGAGCATTTTAAAACCAAATTGACTTGGGGACCTTCAATAAAAGAGCGTACACATTTCTTAAAGACTGGCAACGCACCTCCAGCTATGCAAGGGCTAGGCGTGTCCATGGGCGGAAGACCACTTACCGTAGGTGAGCCTCCTGCTCGTTCGCCACCGTTTCTATAAAAAAAAATATTTGTAATGAAAACGTACTCTTGTGATTTTTTTTTATTGTTATTAGTATCAAGCCGAAGTTGGTGTGAATCAACAAAATATCGCAACGAAATTCGTCTAATTAATGATTCAACAAGATCCAATTCAGCATAATCATGAAAATTAAAACATCAAAGCGGCAAAGCCTCCAGAAACTTTTCGGCCAAGGGCCGTTAACCCTTTTAAAATGGCCGCCGCCGCTTGCGGAGCCATTAATTCCGTAGCCGACTGGAAATTGGCAAAGATCACACAGACCGATCACCGACAGCTTGCCACTGACCTAAATTCTGTTTGTTTTCATTGCGGACACGTCTGCGTGATCGCCAAACGTACGTCTGACATAAAGAGCTTCGCTAACTCGGTTAATATGTCTACTCTACGTCGAATCGGAGTAGTCTCGTAATACGGGGTACATACTAGGTTTATAGTTAATATTCTTATTTAAGAAAATGGAGGCAAACGAGCAGAAGGCTTACCTACGACGACGATAAGCGGTCCTTCGCCCATGGACAGTCCAAACTCTTGCTATCTTGCTACTCGGCGTCCACGCATTGGTTGTATTAACAGCTTTTTTTACGCCAATTAAGGAGCATTTTCAAGGACCTCCGATATCCTCATTCTCTCAGCGAAACAAAATAGAAGCCCCGTTTCAAGAACAACTACCATTACACGCTGAGTTTTCTATGAGCCCGTGGGCTAGACCACCCAATTTTAGCAAAACGAACAAAACCTGTAAGACTCTTGCGTTTTGCAGCTACTTTTTCTAATTTTTTTGGCAGTGATTTTTGGAATTTCTCATTAAATCTATGGACATTTGTTAATCTGGTTGATCTTTATTACGGTTATGTTAATTCAAGCTCAAAAAGTTCCAATTCTGATAGGGTTTTCGAATATTTGAAGCAAACTTTAATAAATAGCTATAGTCTGATAAGTAATTGCAATATTTGCAAGACTCTTGCTGCAAGACCAAGACCCAGACTGGCAGCGCAATAGCAAGACCAAGACCAATTCCAGGTGCGCAAGACAAAGACTGGCTCAGTCTCGACTTCTTCTTGCATTTGGGCAACACGAATATATACACAGCAGTTGATTAGCTATTTATACACAGCTAAAAAGATAAACGAACGTTGTAGCTAAACGATGTCACGTAAATACGTGCTCAAGGCTTGATGGATTCTTGAGCAAACACCTCACTGTGCAGAGAAGGTATTTAAAGATGAGAGATATACGAAGTGAAGTACGTTAAATGATAAGCTCAGGCCAACGAATTTCTTCAATCTTAGTAGCGTTTCGGCTATGAACAAGTATGACTTAGACTGTTATAGGATAAGTGTTTCAATTTCCAAATTGTGAGACGTGTCCGTTTATTTATTGTTGCACAAGGACTTTATCTAAACACCCGTGGAAGAGCCATGCTAAAGCATATGCTGACGAACTAATTGGGCTGGCTCGTACGAATTGATACCACGAGTCCACAATACTCAGCGTGAAACGGTACTTAAAATATATATTATATTATAATTATAGCAGGCCCTTAAAAGTGCTGCTTCAGCGGCGTAAAAAGCGAAAGCACAACCAATGCGCGGACTGTGGAGCTGTTGTTGATGGGAGGCGGTGTTCTCTTACCATATAGGAGACTCACCTGCTCCGTTGTCCGCAATAGAATAAAAAAACATAGTATGTAGTGGGCACATAACAGTCCCCTTAAACAAAAAAAATATAATCGGTACATAAAGATACATAAGAGGTAGCAATACTTATGAAATATATTAAATCAATTAATTTAGGTACGTACTTAAATAAAAATTAATGAATTTTACGTGTAAAAAATAACGTTAATAAAAAAAGATAACTGCTTTGGCTAGCGGCCGGTTGAGCCTAGCTTAACCATAGCAGGATATCTCTGATTTTTTTTAAATTTTTTAATTGCACGGACAGCTCGCCCAGATTCGAAATGGAAAGACGGAACCAAAAAACTGGCTAACTTCCTATGACAGAGTAGACTTGCTCATAATACAGAACTATTTTGTGAACCTATATATAAATTGCTTATAATAATATAGAAATAACATCATTTTTTGAGGCTCACCTAAGGCAAGCGGTCCTCCGCCCAAGGACACCCTCAGTCCTTGCAGAGCCTCGGGTGCGTTGCATTTTATGTTATTTTTACTTTTGTGAATGTTGTTTTCAGGTGATTGCAGCTTTAGCGGTCTCTTTAGCTCCGTTTTCAGCAGGTCTGGGTAAAGGCTATAGCTCTCCAGCTATAGCCTCCCTGCAGGGGCCTGGAAATGCTACCAGACGAGACTTCCAACTAACAGATCAGCAAGCATCCTGGCTCGCTTCTTTGTCCTTTCTTGGTAAGTACAACAGAAATATTCAGATATAACTAAAATCAACCTAGAGAATCAATATAAGACATACAAGACAGAGAAATAGTGGTTTTATATGACCCAATGTGGCGACACTAAACGCTTTAATAACCATTTTAGAATAAAACCTCTCGCTAAATTATAAAAAATTCAAAAGGATATTTACTTAAAATGTCTTGTTACATTGCAAGAATACCTTAAATCAGTGATTCTTAACCTTTAAGACATGAGGGACCATTTGCTAAAATTTCTGTCTTGTCACGGATCACCTATTTGATTTATCAGTTTTGAAGTTGACACTTTCTAAGTGTAAATAAATAAAGGCTTGTTCTATCTATCTATAAAAAACGTGCATAAAATTTTATCACTCATATTAAATGCCCATTATAAAATCTGTAAGTTTTAGAAATTTTTGTGATTGTATCATGTTTACTAATTCTTGAAGCGATGATTCAGTGCTACGCAAAGCCAATTGTGTCATCTATTCGAACCGATTTGAGTGGTTATTTTAATATAGAAGCGCTGAGAATCCCGCTCACATACATATTATGTCAATGAAAATAAGACTAGGTAGCGCAAAGCAATATGCCGGAATATTGGTAAGAAATTGCGTTTTGGCTCCAAAACTCTTCAAGATTAATTTCTGATTCTAATATATCTTTAAAGGTATTGTCGTGTTTCATTTAATTTACATCTCGTGTAAATTACAATCGCCATCGCTCGTGTTATGCGTCCCGTCGGTTAATCACTTATATTTTATGGTATAGCGGACACCGGAGCAGATGGATCTCCTATATACTAAGAGAACTCCGCGGCCTATGGATAACCGCTCTATAGTCCGTAACCTTAACAACATGTGTTGTCGGGTTATTACGACGCATTTTTAAGGGCCTCTGATATTCTTACGTCTTATGTTCATTAAATTAATATTTTATAGTTACATGTTGTGTATAATTTCTTTTACATTTTTAAAAATACAGTTACTCAACCAATCATATAGTTTAGTCTTAAATAATGTTGAGTTGAAAGTGGTAACATTACTTGATATTTTCTTGTATAACCTAACAGGTGTGCACGTGTATATATTATTATATTTGGTAAGCCTGGGATGATTCTGATAATGTCCTGATGGTAATGTCTCTCAAGAGCCTTATCTTGTGGGTGGTTGATTTCAGGCGCCCTGTTCGGGGGCATGGCAGGTGGGGCGGCGATGCGCCATGGGCGGCGCCGGGTGCTCTCACTGGCCGCGGCGCCCTGTAGTCTGTCGTGGCTGCTCACGGTCCTGGCCACCAGCGTCCGGATGATGTGTATCACGGCCTTCTTAGGAGGATTCTGTTGCTCCATACTCACCATGTTGTCTCAAGTATGTTATAAGATTCAAGGCCAAGTGCTTTTATAAGCTACCGGGTTCGATCCCATATCTGAATAGAATTTATAATTATGTTTTTTCATGAAAACGGTGACAAACGAGCAGAAGGCTCGCTTAGGACAAGCGGTTCACCGCCTCTAAGGGCCTACAGCCAGCTACGGGGTGCCGCTCTTTTAGGGACGCTCTTGTTTTGAAAATCCCAAGCCGAATTGGTTTGTAAATAGCTCTGCAGGCAGCTGGTTCCACAGATTAGTGTTACGCGGCATAAAATGCCTTCAAAAGACATTTGTTCTTCATACATGTCGAGTTTTAACACTAACAAACCCGTGGGAGAACCATAAAAGTTTATGCTGACGCATTTATTGGAGTCGTTTTAAGTAATTCCTAATACCAGCGTAAATAGTCCTTGTCGTTTCGCTGGGTGAGTAATATACAGTCGGTCAAGTTTAGCTAGCACGAAGGCGTAGATTGAGGAGAGATTTCTAGACATTCTACCTACCTAGACGTCTTACCATCGTTATATAAAAAAATTATCGAAAAGTTATCAAAAAAATACAGTTGGTCCATAATAAAAAAACCCATCATATGGGTTAGAATAGATTAATCTTATATCTATTATTATTATTATTATTTAATAAATTACCTAAATATTATAGATATTCTCCAACCCGTGTATTATTTCTTGCACGTAGTAAATTTTCCCGTGTTTTTATTTCTATGTTGTTCACAATGTTTTTTTTATGGTATAGCCGGCAGTAAGACAGGTTCCTCCATGGTAAGAGAAAATCGCCGCCCATGAACAACAACGACACCTGCGCTTTGATTGTGTTGCCTTTTTATGCCGTTTAACGGGTTTAATTTCAAGGGTCTCCAATATCCTAACACACTCAGCGAAATATAGAACATGTACTGTTTCAAGCTGGTATTGTCATACGAATTTATGTATTAATCCATGTTTTAATTATCGTCATAAAGTAAATGATAAATTTTGATGTTCATTTTAAAACATTACATAATATTGCTTTTGGAATAATTTTGTTTAGATATACTTAAAGATAAATGTTAGGAATATGATGAACAAAGTCATAGGACTCCATCTGCATGAGTTAATTAAGATGCGTTATTTGCCTTTGGAAAAGATAAAGACGATTCATTTCACTTCAAACATTTCATTTTACAACTTAATATAAATTTCCTCTCAAAGAAACTCAAGAGAGTTTCAGTCATATGTCTAGCCGTATATAGCTCACATTGGATTTTCAAGAGTTTCTTTGATACAGACCTCGTATCCCCCGTTCTATTAGCTTTAATGTGACTATCATTTATTTATTGATATTAATTATAAATAAATTTTCATTTATGTTAATATTCCTTCTAGTAAAATGATAAATAGTTTCAAAAATAGACAAAGTTCTTCGTAAAATTGTTATATAATTATATCGGACACTTATAAAACATGATATTTTTGGACAAAAGCTACCGATCTCAGAATTTATATCATCATCATCATCAGCCTATTCAAGTCCACTGCTGGACATAGGCCTCCTCCAAAGACGCCCACCTGTTGCGATC
>DWCF01005612.1:0-13881 GCA_018230265.1 Delias oraia
AACCGCTGGACCCAGATCGCTCAAGATCGCAACAGGTGGGCGTCTTTGGGGGAGGCCTATGTCCAGCAGTGGACTTGTGTCACAACGAAAAAATCATTGTTTATTTAGTGATTCACCTTTGTAGTATCAATAAGTTCATCCGTGAAGCGATCATTGAAAACTGTCACAAGCGCCTTCCGCAACTCAATGGACTCTTCGCCAGCCATCACACCCACGGCTTGCTCGCTTGACAGGGCTAGGGATCCAAAAAAATGCCATTACAAACACAATAACAAAATAAATACATACATAAAAAAACAACCTAATATTACAGGTACAACATTAGCTTGTGATATTCATTGATTATTCTGATTCATTCTAACAGTGTTGACAACTAAGATAAAATATATCCAAAAAGAAGATGTGTGCTTTGAGTGTGTTGCGGTCTCTGACGCCATCGTGTGAATCGATTTCCGGTTCATTATATAACATTACCTGCATATTTCGTAGTATGCGCGGCAAAAGCGGCCCTCAAATAGATTCTAGTGTGAATCCAAAGCAGGTAAAGAGCCGAATGCAGAGCGTGAGAGCTGTACTGAACCTCCCTGCGGCGTACATCGGCACGCGCGCGTAACTGGGATATCACAGCAGCGCGCGCTTCTAACGGAGAAGATGGTGTCGACTGGTCTCCTAATAGCTTTTTCATGTCTGAAATTTAACAATTGTGAGTTTCTTTTTAAATTAGTGTCTTGATAACTCGAATATCTAGGGAAATGCTATAAATTCTAATATTTTACACTAAGCCTTAAGGAATCTGGTTTTAGAAATTAGAGTTACAGAGAATGAGCATTCTTAATGCCTAATAACATTTTGTTCGAATTACAATGTCTAAATAATTGGAGATACCGCGTATTTAGAGCTTCAGTGGAAAGGAATATCATTTTTTTTTACTTAAAGATTATTTCAACTAAAAGAGGTTCTGGTTTTTGAGATTCAACTGTATATATATATAATATATTATTTAAATATACATGTAATAATAGACGTGGACAAAACCTTATATCTCAACAACAACATATAAAAAAAATAATTTTTAAACATTTAACAAGAATTAATGTCAAATTATACGTATTGTATGTTTTATAAACAAACAGGTTAGTACCGATCAAGAGACTCGTCCAGATTAAGTGTTTCGCCACCCATGGACACCCTAGCGCGGATGCGCGTGCGTCGCTGGCCTTAGTTTTGTTACATTAAACCACTATTGAAAAAGCATAAAGTGAAATTTCCGTAAAAAGTAGAAAAACTAACCAACGAGCGTCATAGAAGGCACACTGTGCAATTGATGATGTACTGTGGCGAGTAATTTGTTGTGCGAATGGAGTCGCCGCAACAGATGCTGAACCAAATCCAAACCGGCTGAACCTGCGCGCCGGGCGGCTTCGTTTGTGGACAACGCGTCATTCTCTATCGTATTACGCGCGAACAGAAGGAGGTTGCATACAATCTGTAAAAGACGAAAAATATGTCAAAATATCGTTATTTATTTATAAATTATGCATTCTTATATCGTACAAAATACTACTAATTAGTATAAAACATTTATTTTTGAGTTAATGTTGTGTACATTTTTCATGCTAGCATATATTTTTATCTAGTCTGATAGATGTATTATATATTTAACTGCAGTTATAAATTTGGGTAAAATAGATAAAAAACATGGTATTAAAAAAACAACTATCAGAACCCTCACGTAATTGAACTTTTTACGTATGTAGTTGAAAATTCAAATATTTAAAAAATATTAATTAATATTTATAACATTAAATACTTATGTAATATTAATATATTTAAATCACGTGTCACATTGCTCCGCAAACTCCTTTCAAAAACCGATTTTAACAAAATTTAGCACACTGTAGTTCCATCCAACTTGAAAGTATGGATAGTTTATATTTCAATTTATAATCGAAATATGATTTTATTGCAAATTGTTAATTTCTTAATTTCTTGATTCTAACAGGTGGCGTTATTACGTAATTGTTTGACTGGTATAAGTACACTATAAAAATATAAACAACATATATAGGTGTTAGCTGGATCCAGATCGCTCAAGATCGCAACAGGTGGGTGTCTTTGAGGGAGGCCTATGTCCAGCAGTGGACTTGAATAGGCTGATGATGATGTAGGTGTTACGGTGTTCACATGTTCCTCTAGTATTATAAATTTAGTTACTATACTGATTTTTTATTGTATATCGGTTAACGGATGTGGGTCTCCTATATAGCAAGAGAAATTGTCCATGGACAACCGCGCATTAGTTGCGTTGCCGGCTTATTACGCTTAAGCGGCATTTTAGGAGTCTCTGAAATAGTCACTCACTCAATTAAACACAGTACAAGAATACACGTACCGTTTTACGCTGATTATTTGTGAGATATACAGAAATTTATTTAAAACCATCACAATCTTCCATTATCATTATAATTCTCAAGTGATATTACAGAATAACAGTTGATGATATCAAACCTTGTAATACAGTGTACAATCATCACTCGAGTCTATATCGGCGGGCGGCACATGGAACCTCGCCAGGAGTGCCAACATCAACGAATGCACCCGCTGCAGGGCTGCACCAGACCTCTGCAAAGCGGTGTCCGATTGGATTGCGGCGAACACTTCCCGGTCGGACGTGCGAGCTATCACCGATGTGAGCGCCGCCGCTTCCGCTAACAGTCCTGTCGGTGAATTAGGATGTGTTGCTCTGAAACCAACAAAAAATAATTAATAATTCACTAAATACTATGAAAAACACAATTTTACTATGAAAACGACTTTAGTCTGTTATTCAGACCTCTAGTCGGTGCATTTAACAATTTTAGTAATTTAAATTTTAGCCTTGAATGCTAAGTTGAGGATCGTTCAAGTATAACGTAACGAAATATTTTACCCTCTCTTCCCCCACGTAGCGCGTCATAACAGATAATATGGTAGGAAGTTATTTACAATTATAAGTCAATAACCATACTTAAACGCAACTACTAACAAAGCAAACTAAAACGGTGTGCCAAAAATATTTTCAAACAAATCAAATACTGGGCTTAGAATCAGCAAACATTATCTTTAAACAAACATTTCTATGTTATAGGTGTTTTTTGTGATATAGCGGACAACTGAGCGGGTCTCCTATATTGTAAGAGAATACAGCCGCCCATGGACAACCGCGCCACATTCCGCGCATTTGTCAGTTGCGTATAGAAAATCCACCGGCTCCGTTGTCCACTTTACTATAAAAAAATTAATAAATTTACCTTAACACCATATCGACACATTCCAAATGGCTAAGAAGGAAATGTGTTATGTGCAAAACACAGCTGTGGTTCTGCGAGCCCAGGGTTGTTAATAGCGCATCGCACAATGCCAACGCCGGAACTAACATCTGACGGAATCTAAAAAAATACATGTTTTTAAGTAAAAACCGTGGGCGAATGGGTCACTGCCCATAAAAAACCTCAAACTAGGTCGTGAGTGCATTGGCAGCTTTATTCAAAACAGACTACCAGTGTTTTATTTATATTTTCAGATATAACTAAAATAATCCAAATTCAAACGAGAGTTGAGTGGTTTTATCATAAGTCTACCAGAAATACTACAGTCAATTTTAAAGGATCCGTGAAATTTGTCCTTGAATCTCTAGGGGTCCGTGGTTAAAATAAGTTAGAAATCGCTATAGACAGCGATTATATATATATAGATAATAGATATAGATTATATATAGATAATAAGGAAAAGTTACCGATTAGAAACGGAAGGCACAAAGTCGGTGTCTTTTGACCCATATCCTGTGTGTATGTCGGGATGGCAATCCAAAGCCTTCAAGTTAGCCAGACAAGAGAGCGCACCCTGAGCCAACACCGTCTCAGCTCCAAGCCGACTGGCAGCGATTTTTATCAACAACGTCATTTTCGATTCGTACACGTATAAAACACGTAGAGATTTCGGATTCGCTTCAAGTGCCTGAAATGGATTGAGAGATATATATTAGAAAATGTTCGTAACTCCACAGAAACTATAAATTAAAGGAAATAAATTATGTATTGCAAGATTTTACACATAAATAATTACTCCGTTTGAATATATAGAAGACTAGTAGACGTAGCAGACGCCCTGCTCGGTACTCTGCTGGGTCCGACACTTTTTATTATGTTTTGGCCAATTTACATAATACCATTACATATATAATATACCTAGCCTAATATAATAATGATATACTATCTTAATATAGCTTTTGCATAAGCTATTCATTTGTAGTTTTTGTTATATGTAAATGGTGGCAAATGAGCAGGAGGCTCACCCAGGAAAAGCGGTCTTCCGCCCATGGACACTTCGCCGGCCTAAGACAAACATCAACGTGATACGGATGAAACTTTATATTCTGCCTCAATTATGTGTTTTGTGTAAGAATAACAAACTTTTGCATTTATAATATGCATAGGTAGGGTTTTTTATGTATGGCAGCCCCCTGCAGGTCCAAGCGGACTCCACAGATTAATACAGGCGAGATTTTAAACAGTGCCGCGACTGGCGCATGGGCGTCCAGAGAGACACTTACTCGGCTTGGGCCGTAAATATTAGTAGGATATGTGTTTACATTACTCACCTCTCTTAATCCCTCGTCATCCTGCAGAAGACTATCAATGAGACTGCGCAGATATCCCTGATTGGTCAGCGTGTTCATCCAATCCGTGCCCGGGTTGATTTCAACCAATGTATCGAGGCACGACAGCGCCACCATACGACACACATCATGCCCGCCGCCCACACAATCGCTGCACACAATCGCACACAAATTCTCACCAAAACTGTTTATAACCTCAATAACCATCGATTTCAACGTAGACTCTTCTTTACTCGGCCGAGACTTGGAACTGTCCAGCCGAGAGACATACGTCGAATTCATCTCCTCTTCGGGCTCAGCGGCGCTTGGCTTCAGATTCACGATGTTAAGGAAATTCAACAACGCACCGTATAAATTGACCCTCATCTTTTGAGTCGAAGCGCCAGATACCAGAATCCAGCTGAGAATTTTGTGCAAGATGAACTTCAACGTGAGAGATTTCGTCTGCATGATCTGGTTCGACGGTCCGAAGAATGTTGTCTCGAAATCTGATGACTTCAGGTGCGACTCTCGCTTTTGTAGTATATAGCAGTGTCTTAGGTTGACCAGAAGTAGGAGGATCGTGCCAGATGCTAGATTTCCGATCTGGGGCAAAACCTCTGCGGGAGGGATTTTATTGAGAAGATCCTGAAGGATATTGAGGAGGAGTGTTTTACGCGCATCGAGGGACAACAAGTCGTGTGGGGCGACGCAAAATATAATCTCAGTGAGCTGCCGCCATGAGTCGTAGTAATGTGTGAGGGTAGCCGCTAGGTTCCGCTGTTTATTTATTTCTGTTACGTAGTCTAAAACCTGCAATTAAAAAAGGATTTTATCCACACAGCGATAACATATCTAAATTGTCAGCAAAAATAATCAATTTTTTTATTACCACAACGAAAATAAAAGACATAATTCATTAAAAACATGACATTTACTCACAGAATACTCTGTGTGAAACGGTACTTGTAGGTATGCTTGTATTGTGTTTGGTTGAGTGAGTGAGATTATTAGAGGCCCTTAAAAATGCTGCTTAGACAGCGAAATAAGCCGGCAACACAACCAATGCGCGGACGATGACGCGGTTATCCATTAACGGCGGTGTTCTCTTATTATATAAAACCAACAAAAAATATTTACATTTAATTTATACAAACCTTCTGTATTTCACCAGCGACCATATTTCGTTGAGGCGCAGATGCCCGTAAGGACGCTAGTTCACGTGATAACAGTGCGTGCACTCGTGTCACACTTATACGCTTGCCGCCCAAGCCTGCGAACAATTTTATTATGTTTTTGATATAAAAAAATACTAATAATTTGTATTTTATATGAAATTAAAATATGCTGTAATACCATGTTAATTTCTAAGAGTTGATATAATTTGAATTTTGAATAAAAATACAATAATTGTACAAATTATCTCAAACAAACTATCTATTATGCTTTAACTCCTATCGAAAATTTAGTCTTCTATCTTACCCGTTGGCAAATCACATTCAGAAATAGCGTGTCTGAGCTGGGAAGCGTGGAATAGTTCCCAGCGAGGTTCCGACACAGCCGTAACACTTACTGGAAGGGCTTCTAACGACGTACGAATTACACATGACTCCCAATCCTGGTAAAAACATTAGAAAAAAATACATTTGGGACTATTATAATTTATTTACTATATATTTATTATACAAGTTTCTTTTACGCTGCAGAATATTATTTTTTTTAATGAAAATGATGGCAACGAGCTAAGCGGTCCTCTGCCCATGGACTCCCTAGCCATTGCAGAGGCGCGAGTGCGTTGTCGACCAAATAAAATATAAAAAATTATATAGATTTAACATAAGTTAGTTAATTTACAGTAGAAGGCTGCTTAAGTAATGTACTACCTAAGTCCAACGTCTGCCATTGCCGGAACTTGAAATCAAAATGAGAGGTAGGGCAGCATGTAAGCACAGGTATCCGTCGATCCTACCGCAACAGTATTTAGGGAATTATTTCCGGCAGCGCGAGGAGCAGCGCGAGGAGCAGCGATAGGGGCTGAATGTAAATGAGACATGGATTACCTGTCTGAGGGGTAATGGCAGTGTTCGTGACTCTTCCCTGTTCTGTGCGTGCATGAGAGCATTGAGTAGAGCCGACAGCGCGGCGTGCTGGCCCGCGCTGCCCGCCGAGCCGGCCTCGCACGCGCACGCACGCAGCACCCACGAACGCGATGATAACGTCGCCATTGAAGCTGTCTACATACATAAGAAAAAATTACTAATTGCACTGTGAAAAAACAAAGCAAAACATACTTGTAGTATACTAGTAGTATATCATCGCGTGAGAGAACAATGTCCCGTGGGACAGCCATGCTGAAGCATATCTTGACGCACTAATTGGGCCGGTTCGTCCGAAGTGATGCCACGGGCTCACAGAATACTCGCGTGAAATGATACTTGTACTGTGTTTCGCTTAGTGAGTGAGGATATCGGAGGCTCGTAATTATGCCGCTTACTATACAAAACATTAATTGAAATAAAATTTCAAATATTTATCTACACTTGCCTTTGTTTTTGGAAAACAATCTATAACGATCTAATTTCAAAAAAATATATAAGAACCCTTTTGTACATTTATTATAAGGTCTAAAGTTACAATAACTAAAATTATTTAGCCTTTTTCAATACAATTTTATAATAATTGCAAATAACACCTCAAGGTTGACAGTCGCCCTGACGTGGCGAGCTAAGAAATAGTCTCTCGCTCGAAGTAGTCTAAGAGCTGGTGGCGATGTTGCCGGTCGTTCTACTATCCGATACAGGAGACGATAACAGCTCTCTACTAACGTGGTTGCTTCTCTGTAAAGAAATTATCCCTATATTATATTTTTATCATATAACTCAATTCAAGAAATTCAAAATCAAGAAACAAATTCAGGAATTTTTTTCTTTAACTTTACAACGCGGTTTAGTTTTCCATGGGCGGAGAACCGCTTATTCTAGGTGAGCCTATGAGTGGTTTGGCACTATTTACATAGAAAAAATTACTTGATGTATAGTTTACCTCTCACTACTACGATTTTTACTGATATAAGCGTCCAATATATCGAGAATAGAATGGAAACATGTTCTCGGTGAGCCAGCCACGCCCGCTTCGTGTAGGGCACTTCTGGATACCTGCAAAAATATTTTTTAAATAGTTTATAATAAGTTTTTAAATATAGTTATAGAGAATTCATAAAACTATGAATTCTGCAAAAATATAAAGTTACTTTTAAGAAGACTATGTTACAATAAAATTAACAATTTTTGTATATACTGACTGGTATAATTAATACTTTTTGCGAATAGATTTTAACCACCATTGATGTGAGATTTCTAATAAAACTTTTTTGGTTCTTTCAATATTATAATTTAAATAAACAATTATTTTGATTTGCGATTGTGATGATGACTTTAGTGAACAAGTATTTTTTTTATAAAAACGATGGCAATCGAGCAGGAAGCTTGTCAAGGATAGGCGGTTTTTCGGCCATGAACAAGCACAGCGATTACTGGGCCGCGGGTGCGTTGCCAGCCTTTTAGGGCTTGGTAGGCTTTTTATAGAAGCCTTTTTTTAAATTACCACTGAAAAGGCACCTGATTCCACAGAATTGTGATGCGTGGCCCAAAATGCCTTAAAACGGTTAGTTGTTGTACGAAAAACAGCGAGGTGATACATTCAACAATGAAATTCATCTGCAGGTATTAATCCAAAAGGCTCATGAAATAATAATTACATCATCATTGAGCTGATATCCAAGTAAAAAATGTGCAAAGTTGTGCGGCGAGCCGGGCAACAGTTGCAGCAACAGCACAATGATGCCTTCCTTCGCAGCGCGAATATCGGCAGCCGCTTCATCGCCACCGCACCATTCCTCCGCTTCTAAGCACTCCACGAAGCCATGTCTGTAATTTATCATACAAATAATATTTTCAACAGTATATAATATAAACGTACATGTAATAACTGAAATTGAAAAAATGTTATTTTGTCGTATAAATTATGAAAGTTAGATATATGCTGTGGCGGACTTTTAAAGACATTACCAAGCAAGAACTCAAAACATATATCGTCAACGCAGCGTTCGTAAAAGCCTTTTTATTTTTCAGTTAAATTATATAGCTTATATTCGCAAAAATAACATAACTTTCTATTGGTGAAAGAATTTTCAAGATCGATTCAGTTGATCCAGAGATTATCCCCTATACAAACTTTATCTCCTTATAATCATCATCGTCCACTGCTGGACATAGGCCTCCCATTCTTATCTCTATGGAGGTATTTGCTATAATCGCCACGCTTTATCATTTTATAATATTAGTATATTTTTAATAAATATCTCAATTACCTCCGGGAAAGGAAGTTATTTGAAGTTATGACACAAGGTATAGAATAAGCACTGGACTAGACAGGCATACACTAGAATGTAGGTCATTAAATATAATCTAGTATAGACAGTTAATGCAAACCTACTCTTAATTCGTTATCTTGATATGAACAAATACAGTACTTTTTTATTATATACCTTGTGTTATATAGGGTAAACAATTTTTCTGACAAATGAAATAATACTTACCGAACTTCTGCTGCTCTCTGGTGCGAAAGCGCAACGCACTCTAACAAATGTTTGGCACAGTGGGGCGAGTGTAACGCGCGACAAAGTAGGGCAACCGCGCGTTTTGCCGCCGCCGGCACTTCGCAGCCGTGTTGGAGGATGAGACAACATGTCACTAGGCGATCGCTCTTTTCTGGACCAGATGGTGCTACAAAGATATACTACAAATATATACACAATCTATCACAAATCTAGTCTACAAACAATACGTAAATAAAAGCATTAATACACTCATTATAAGTTTATAAATATTGAGAGGTTCGTTGCTTAATGGTTTTAAATGTGTACCATGAAGAGAGGGTATCAGGTTTGAATCCCGGTCCGGATAATTGTAATTTATTCGGTCCCTGTAAAGGATTGACAGTGGCCGGGCGAGTGTCTTCATACTGTCGCACCTGTGGGAGACCCATGCTGAAGCATATGCTGACGCACTAATTGAGCAGGCACTTTCGAAGAGAAACCAGGGGCTCAAAGAATATTCAGCGTGAAACGGTACTTGTACTGTATTTCGAAGATTTAGTAAGGATATTGGAAGCCCTTTAAAACACCGCTTAAGCAACGTAAAAAGCCGGCAACACAACCAATGCGCGGACTGGAGTGCGGTTGTCCATAGGCGGCGGTGTTCTCTTACTATTTAGAAGACCCACCTGTTCCGTTGTCCGCTATACTATAAAAAACCATCTCATGGACGGGTTATAGTCAAACAACATATCGATACTCTTATTTAGATAAAATTAGTGTTCTTAAACAAGAAGTTGCAGAATTGAAGTTTTTATATAAGACAAACGTTTTCTGTTACATTATGAAAGTTAAATAAACTCGTATGCTGTAGTGATTTTTAAATCGTATTATCAAGTCAAACACTTTTTCCTAGTATATCTTTTATTATTCAGGCAGCGTAAGAAACAGTATATTTTGAAAATCCAAGTACCACGAAAATACTTAAATTTTCGGGTTAGTATATAAGATATAGCCTAAGTTACTCACAGAAAACGTAGCTTTGTTGGCGAAATTTTTATGGAGAATTTTCAAGAAGTCTCTCTTATAATATTATATTATTCTATACAATATAGAATTTTATATCACCATTATCAATTCAGTCGTAGTACGTCCACTGCAGGACATAGGCCTCCCCTCCGGACCACTATGCATACCTGTCGGAGACGACCTGCATCTAGCGTCTTCCGGCGAACTTCATCAGGTCGTCTGTTCACCTTGTGGGTGGTCGTCCTACGCTTCGCTGGCTAGTCCATGGTCTCCACTCGAACACTTTTCGGCTTATATATTATATAATATTCTTTATTGAATAGATAACCTTACCTAAAATCAGTTTCGATAATCCTACGAGCATAACAGCCCGGTTAGCTTCCGTGGCGGCCGCTGTCAAAGATCTCTCCAAAGACAAAGCCCGCTCTAGTATGTGGAGCGTGCTGACAAGGGTCTCTTGTACGTGTATCTGAAAACATAACTTTCTAATATAAATACTGCTTAAAGCTCTCATATTTATATAATGACTAGTTAACCCCGGGAAACGTTGTTTTGCCACATAAATATTTATTTTCTTTGTTTCATTAAAATTAAGGAAAATTATACACATGCCTGTTCGTGTATAGGCTGCTTATCCATAAGATCGTAAACCTCGTCCAGAGTATTCAGCACCATTCGTAGTAGATCAGAATTGGTGTGTAGCAGCATAAGTAGTCGGAATCCTGGTGGAGGGTTAGCATCGGGTTCGCTATGCGGTGGGGGGAAGTCCGAGGCACACGGCTCATACGTGTCCAGCCAGCGGACAAACAGACGGAAGCATAGGGAGATCATCTGAAAATTGAAAATCGCAAATACTGAAATTTTTAAATTAAAAATCAACCATATAAATTCAAATTCCAACTCATAAATTAGACACGATTTTATTACATTTATTACGCATATTCTAAGGGAGCACTCAAGTATTACGTAACGCAATTATTTTTTACTCTATAACGGACAACGGAGCAAGTAAGTTTCCTATAATATAATATAATCCAAGAGAACACCGCCACCTATAAACACAGTCCACGCTTTGGTTGTGTTGCCGACTTTTAAGGGTCTCCGATATCCTCATTCCTCACTCACTCTGCGAAATACAGTTCAAGTACCGTTTCACGCTGAGTATGCTGTGAGCCCGTGGTATCACTTTTACAACAATTAAGATACGAGGCTCTCTCCTCTCCCGTCCCATAAAGCTCACGTTATATCCAAGTGACCATTTCTATTTTTTACCCAATAATGGTGAATAAATAAAGCAGGATTGCTCAATTAAACGAAACTCGCAAGACATGCGAATTGTTTGTATTATATTCTATTTATCGATTTTATTAAAAACAAATAAAAGATATTTCGTAATGCGTAACAGAACAACCTCCCATCCCTGTAACGTATACCGTAACGTTTTACGAGACCCCTCCTGCCTCCAAACTGCTTTACGTAATACTGGAACGCTCTCTTATTAAGATTTTTTATGAAAGATAAAACTGAGCTTAATTTACTTCTTATCGGCATGAGCGCCATAATACATCTTAATATAGAAAATTTAATGAGTCTACAACTAAGGGCAACACAACACTGAAAAATTACATGAAATAATGTAACTTCACAAAAAATACCTAGCTAATACCATGAAAAATTCAAGTTGAATATGAAAAATTCGTACCTGCCATTTATCTTGTGGATCTGTGTATAATCGGTGCGGTGCGGGCAAACAGAGCTTATTAACCACGTGGTCTACGTAGGGGTCGAGCCCCGGGCGCCTAACCCCCGCCCCAAGGGCCCTCGGTATCGGACTAGACGCACAGAGCGAATCGAGAAGTGTCAAGAAAGCCCGTGACAGCGGATATTGCTCCATGCGACACTCCACCTGGACAAATTTAGTTTTGTTATACTTGTTACAATAGTTAAAAAAAACACATTTCCTAGATCATTTAAATTTAAGAATCCAAGATTCAGATGCACAAGGGGTCGTGTCAATTATATTTATTGGTATAAAACTAAATTTTAACAGAAGTGCAAAGGCAGCTTAATAATATAAATGATAATATATGTTCAACTGTAGTCTGTAAACACGAAAGCATCACAGGATTTTGTGAATAATAATAAAATAATATGAGAGCTACATATAAATGCACGCATGGCGAACACAAATGCGAAATTGACGCAAACGAGCAGCAGGCATCACCGAAACGCTGGCCCGCGGGTGCATTGGAAAAAAGAGTGTACCTTTCGCTAAATGACTGGCAACACACCTAAAGGTGTCCATGGGCGGTGGACCACTTATCCCAGATGAGCCTCCTGCTCATTTTTCACCGTTTACAAAAAACATAGCTAGAAAAGAGAGAAAAGAGAAGATAGCTGTTTTTTACAGCTATCTTCTCTGAAATGAACATGAAAAACTATGCTTAAACTGTATCAGAATGGATATTAACTGTGCGGTACCTCTAAGAGATCCGCAGTAAGCGCTCTCTTGTCGTTGGCTACAGCGACTAGCTGAGCAGCTTCAAGCGCAGCCCAAACCCTAGGTGCCGTGGAGCCCAAACGACCCAGTGCAGCAAGCGTGGAGCACAGCGCCGCTTTCAATTGGATTGGCACGTGGCAACATATCAGACCTAAATAATATTATTTTTTCCTTATGGTATAGCGGAGAACAGAGCATGTGGGTGTCCTATATGGTAAGAGGTGTTCTCATGAACAACCGCGCCATACTCCGCGCCGTTTCCAGCTCCGCCGCTCAGGCGAAACTTTTAAAAGCCTCCGATATCCTTACTCATGCTGCGAAACAGTACAAGTACCGTTTCACGCTGGGCTGTGAGCCTGTGGTATCGTTTCGGACGTGACGGCCTAATTTGTGCGTCAGAATATGCTTCAGCATGTCTCTTCCGGGGGTGATTGCATTCACATGTCTCAATCAACGACATAATTGAAAAAAATAGGCAAAGATTTTTCCTGACTATTAGTAGCTGATCCAGCAAAAATTGTCATACAAGAGCATTTTCTTACCGAACATACAATTGACGGCATTCCACTGCATGTTCTCACAGATGGAAATGCAAGCCGCTTCGTCAACATTGGCTACCCCTGCTATCAGTTTCAACGCACCAATCATTGCTTCTACCTAAAATAATCCCACATTAATATAATTATTATTAAATTCACTATAAATTTACTATAGCGAATTAATGATTTAAATATTATATACGTTCTATTTATCTTTAACACACTGTTAATAGTTTTAAAAGCAATTTAATTGATTTTACGTGCAAATAGATATCTATTTTTCATAAACGTTGTTATTACATAAGAAAATTCCTTGTAGAGTTATCTTTACACCTTAAAAAACCAAAGTTACCAATAAACAAATATCCAACTTCAATTAATTAAATAAAATTATTTTCTGTGTCTAATTTACAATGTGTTCCAATATGTGTATATTACACATATATTGTAAAGATCTAGTATAATTTACTTTAATTTAAATTTTCCCGCGCATCGGTCAATTATCACAGTGACGTTGACATTAAGTAGCCGTGACAGAAAAATTAAGTTGTCAGTCAAATTAAGGTGTCGTTATCTATGGGGA
>DWCF01005613.1:0-13877 GCA_018230265.1 Delias oraia
CAGGTTACAGTACAAATGAAATACACTAAATTAAACAATTAGAATACATTCTTATATAAATGTCAATAAAAATTATGTGACATAAACAATATTCGAATTCTTTCAATCATCATCATCATTTCAGCCGCAGGGCCTCCTCTTCGGACCTCCATGCACACCTGTCGAAAGCGACCTGCATCCAACGTCTTCCATTATCAAGTAGTAATCTGTTATAGTGGATACAGCATAAACGGATATTATATAAAATAGTAAATACACATTTTTTCGTTCATCCAGAGAATGCGTAGTATCTAAGTCACGCACTGTTTTTCTCTGCATCAGAACTTAAATAGAAAGGAGAACGATTTGCATTAAATAGCAGAGCCATTGATTAAGTGCGGTCAAGTTGATATAAGCGATAGTCCACGCCTCGTAATTCGTTGCCGCAAATTGCCATCCTCGATCCGGCTATGAGTCTTGTACCTTGCTAACTACTTGTAAGTTGTCAGGCTGTAAATTAAATGATTGTATTACCAGTGCATGAATTTTATATGAATTGTAGTTTGAGCACAATTTCTATTTCCAGAATGCAAAAAGTATTTCTATATACTCGATTCTGTTTGCAACAATTGAGCACTTTTTGGTACGGCTAACTTGCTGTCGGCCAAAAGGCCATAACAACGTAACGCGGACTGAATAGTTCATTTTTACGTTTACCTTTATTATTATTTTTTATGGTATGCCGGACAACGGAGCAGGTGGGTCTCCTACGTGTAAAAGAACACTGCCACCGATGATCAACCGCACCACAGTCCGTGCATAGATCGTGTTGCTTTTTACGCCACTCAAGCGGCAATTTTTTAAGGGCCACCGATATCCTCACTCGCCCAGCGAAAAACAGTAGAAACACCGTTTTCAAGTACAACTAAATATCAAAAAATCTAAACAAAAAACTTTGTCGCTGAAGACGAAAGCTATCGTTGAAAATCTGTTAAAAGCAACATTGTGCGACTTCAATAAAAATATTATATTTCTTTACTCCCTGGAAATATGCGATCAATGCGTGACCCATTGACATATTTGCATAAGGGTGAGTAATTTATTGATATTTTTTCATAATCCTATCTCGAAACTCGTTTCGCCGAAGTCACTAACACATAAATAACTTTTCCCATAAATAAAAGAGAGTTACCTTCAACCTCTCGCTGGAACAATAAATAGCTTTTTTGTTTTAACATTGTTTACTTAGTAACAGGAGCGTGTGGGGTCTATATTTGCATGGACTTGGTCCAATATCATATAGGTATGCGACTATGACCCTAATAACTATGTAGTATTATTTCGTTCTTGCTTTGTATTTGACATCTATCCTTCTTAATATCAAAACTACAGCGTCAAGCTTGGCATTCCTTAAAAAGGTATCAATATATTGAAATCTTCAAATATTAAATACTCAATTTGTCAAAATTAATAAATGGTTTTAATATAGAGATACACAATAAATATATTAGAAAATATTTGTGTTTGTAATGAGTAATGACTTACTTAAAACTAAATAGGTACTCGAATATTCATAAAAATTCTGACATTTACGAGAAGCAGAATTATTTTATATACGCTGTACTAGATATTCGTAATACGAAAACATTGCATGCTTTGTAATTTTGTAATTGTAAGACGGGCTGGTTTCCGCAACTCGACGACATTACTGCGCCTATTTTGCATGAGAGAACCGGCGGCATCATTCATGCCTGCCTAGTGCTTGGAGGAAGCTGAGCAGGTTCTTCCCGTTTCCGGCTACTTCATGCAACGACCCCGGTGTCCCGAGGTGCTGCGTCCTGTATGCTGCCACCCCAGAGCATTCCAGTTGAATGTGGTTGGCTGTCTCGTCCGCTGCCATGCAAGCTCTGCACAGAGGACTGTCTGTAACACCCAGCGCATTGAATGCTTATGTAAGCGTAACAAAATGTCCTCCATAGAAATGAATGTCTACAATTAATCAGATAATAATGAAAATATATTGTTTAATTATTGTTTAAATACAGAAGTTCTCGTACATAAATTCTTATAACCAAAAGTCTGCATCATAAACATACATCTACTGTATGTAGGTCTTGTACTGTGTTTCGCAAAGTGGGTGAGGACACCGGAGGCCTTAAAAAGTGCCGCTTGAGCAGTGTAAAAAAAAGCCGGCAACACTACCAATGCGCAGCATGTGGCACGTTGTTCATGGGCGGCAGCGTTCTCTTACCATACAGGAAAACCACCTGCTCCGTTGTCCGCTTTGGATAAAAAAAAATACTGTTCTAGCTACAACAAATTATGTATAAAAAACTCCAATGTTCATAACTAATGTGAGAAGGATAAAAATATTTTCTGGAGATCTTGACCCCTTGGAAAGTTTAAAAATTACGTAATACCAAAAGCCAAGCCCATTACCTTCAATGGGGTAAGAAATGAAGTTGTTATCTGAACTGCTGTTTCTCCCATTCTGTGATAACCGTCTATTATTATATTATTATTGACTGTTTTTACTTAAACATATAACCAGGTAAAAGATATAAGTATTTTATTGGAAAGTCTCGTAGCTTAATAGTTTTAAAAGTGTACCATGAAGCGAGAGGTATCGGGTTCGAATCCCGGTCCGGACAGTTATAATTTATTCGGTCTCTAGAATTGGTTGACCCGGGGGTGGCCGGGCGTCTTAATATTGTCACACTCGATGGAGAGCCATGCCCAAGCAATGCTGACGCATTAATTGGATCGACACGTCTGAAGTGATATCATGGGTTGACAGAATAGTCAGCGTGAAACGGTACTTGTACTGTGTTTCGTAGAGTGAGTGAGGATATTGGAGGCCCCTAAAAGTGTCTCTAAAAAAAAGCCTGCAACACAACCAATGCGCGAACTTTGGCGCGGTTGTTTTTGGGCGGCGGTGTTGTCTTACCATATAGGAGATCCACATGCTAAGTTGTTCGCTATAGAATAAAGATAAAAAAACAATAGATAGAAAGTTTAGTAACGGAGTTTTTGTATAAAATTATTCGGACAGCTGCAAGAGGTGGCTAATCTAAAGCTACTGTGAGATATTTATATGAGGTGAAACCCATCTCATACAAATATCTCACTAAAAGATAACCGATCTTTCATAAATATTCATATCGATATTTAAATACTGCATCGTTATTGCATAATTTTAAGCATGACAAACTTCACTCTTAAGCTCATGGGATTACTATGCTGACACTTTATTAGGCCGGTACATCTGAAGTCATAGCACGGGTTCACACAATACCAGTGCAAAATAGTACTTACTTAGAGTCGGACCTCGCTAAAAACTGACTCCGCCGGAAAGAGGGGTGAGAAACTAAATATATCACCAGACTTATACCAGTGAGCTTCTGACCACCTGCTTAGGTAGCCCATGACGCCGCGATGGCCCAAGCCGCGAGGTTCGTGTCTCGCAGGAGACGTCAGAGAGTGCAAGTAGGTGCAGCTAAAAATCAAATTCAAGGCTCGCCCCAAAGTCCGTGTTAAGCTTAATGAGTGTGTATCTCAGGAACTTGAAATTAACCGGTAATTACCGTTCAAGGCGTAATAAACTGGCAACACAACCAAAGCGCGAACTGTGGCGCAATTGTGCGGGTGGCGTTATTCCCACCGTGGACGAGATCAGCCTGCTCCGTTGCGCACTACACAATAAAAAAGCCGCAACCTCCATTAAATACAATTTTGACCAAACTGCATTTTATTGTTATATAAAAGAACAAAGCAGTTCAAGTTGTGCCTTTTTACTTAGAATCGAAGTTTTGTTTCGCTCATTGTTTTCTAAGAAAGTAAAGAATGGATCGTAAGAGAACAATACTTGCGATATCGCATACATTGCTACATACGACAGGTAATATTTAGGTTATTTATTGACTAAATGAATACAATTAGAAAGTGAGTCATGGTTTATGAAGCTTTAGGTTATTTTAACGTAATTATGTTACCTTTTATATTCGTGCTGCTTTCAAGAATCCATGTTTTAAATGTTTTTATAGTATAGCGGACAACGGAGCAGGTGGGTCTCCTATAAGCTAAGAGAACACCGCCGCTCATGGACAACCGCGCCACAATCCATGTATTGATTGTGGTGCCGGCTTTTACGCCACGGTACCATTTAACTTTGAGTATTCTATGAGCCCTTGGTATCACTTCCTACGAGCCGGCCCAATTAGTGCGTCCACATATGCTTTAACATGACTCTCTATAAAAAATATTTGTCACTCTTCCTGACGTGGCTTTGTTGTTGCAAAAAGGAGACATTAAACTTAAAGAAAAGATTTAGCAAAGTTTACAAGTAAAGTGGAGAAGGCTTAATAAATAAAATAGACTGAACATTTAAAAATTAAGTAAAGCAAAAGTTCCGTTTACATACTGTTTCATCACAGGATTTTAAATGTTTATGCATGAGTTTGTCAAAGTAATTTATCATTGCCAAAATCTGATAAACGTTAATTTATTATACCTACGGTCAAAGGTTGGCGCTGCATCCGTTATTACAGATGTGTGTGAGAAACGGGCGAACTACTGTGCATTTCACAATTAAGAAATAATTTAATGTCGCCCACGCGATCACATTAAAGAGGAATCTAATCATTTGTCAAATGCGGATAAGAAATCAAACACGGCAAAGATATAACGGATTCATTTGGGCTTACCCGCAACTATCCAAAGTTTTAATTTCCCATTAGACCCCGTTACAATGGGTACGGCAAGTGACTTCATTCAGATTTGATCATAGATCGCTATGAGCCAGTAATTGATAATTTATCTGATTTATCGGCTAGATTCTATTTCATATCCATTCATAGTCAAAGAGCTCAGTATGATAAAACTGTCGTTTCTTAAGACTGGAAAGTAAATTAAAATTGAGTGTTTCTTTATTGGAGCGTTTATCGGAAGATATATTCCTAAATAGAAAAAAAAATTATGTAAATTGTAAATTTTATTTCTAAAAGTTATTTCTTCTTATTCACAAAGCTTACCTTACATACCTTAAAGATAGAACAATTAATGTTACCTACCTAAAACTTTTTTGCTCACCACTGTATTATTAATATATAAATATTGCTATGTGTATATTACTAATTACAAAACGACTGGGGGAACTATAAAAAACAAGAGCGCGTTGGCGGAGTCCATGGGCGGATTCCATGGACACCGCATGTCCATGGGCATGTCCGCTTATCCTTGGTAAGCCTCCCGCTCATTTGCTTCCCAATTTCCATACAGAAATAAATGATAAAGCTAAGCTCTTACAGTATATTTGTCACGATTCAGGGCTTTATTAAAGAATTTCCTTGAAAAACTGGAAGTATCTGTTTCTTAACACCTTTCTCAATCGGTGCGTGTGTAATAAAGTCCGTCATTATAACATTCCACGACCAACTCTTACATGAATCTTTTCATATTTCAACATTGACACTGGCTTGCAATTTATTTTTACCATTTTGCTATGAAATATAAACTTCAAATATAACGCTAATATAATATAATTTTGCTTTAAAATATAACCTCCTTTAAAAAAAATTTTAAAATTTTCAGAAAGAAATATTGTAGCAAAACTACAAAATACTTACGTGAATATAACTCTATGATAAGTTTAACCACATGAATTTTAGGCACAATTCAATGAATTTTGATGAATCCGAATATATGTATATTATAATCCTTAGGTATAAAAGCGTTTTTTTAATAGTGATTCTTTAATATTCTGAGTTTTCCTCGTCTTTAATAAAGAAAATAAACTATTCCAATAAAGAACATATCTTTTAATATTATACTTAAGTAAATAATATATTAGATTGCTAAAATGGGTGAAAAGTTACGTTTAGTTATTGTACGTGAATGTTAGATTAAAGATTACACCCTTAATGTCAAAGAGTGGAACTTAACGTATTGAAACCATTTAAATAACTGTTCTTTCTTCAAACATTTCAATAGAAAGTAGAATTAAGATAGTGTCCATCATTAATTTCCCACTGTCAGCGTTCATTACTTCACCGTGATTGATCGTTCTTTTTGTTTTATCATCAATGTTTAGTAATTGTCAACGAACAAGTAACAACGCTATGTTATCTGCGTTCTAAATGTAAGATACAATAGAGTTTTTAATTGCTACAGACCGTCTAATACGATTGTTCTTGTAAATGCCGACCATCTCCTTTTTAAAGTTTGTAGATTAGTCTCCAATAGACTTGTTAAACTCTATTGCATATCTCGCAGATTATTTGCTCTTACGTACTCTACCTAACATAATATTTGATTAAAATATATGTATGTATTTATAAAACGTTAGAAATGACTAAATTGAACACATGTTTACTTAAAAGTTCGTTGCTTTCTAGATTGTAAAAATTATTGCTTTTATAATAAATTATCAGTTGAGTTTCTGTCCAACTAAATACTTTTTATAAAAAGGTTATGTATCTTTCAAACCAAATGTTTATTGTTAAACCGACAACTGTGACTAAAGATTTTAAAATGTAAAAGGGGCATAGCATTCACTTTCAGAAGAATAAGTATCAAGAAATTCGAACAACTGCTGTGCAAAAACAGGACTTTTTGGTTTTGGTTATTTCATAGAACTAGTAAGGTGGCGCCAACCCCCATTCAAACACAAAGTAATCTATTACTATCTTTTGAAAAAATATAAATTTCTCAACTTTAGACCCAAAAACGTAATATTGGGATGTGTCATGTGACTACATACATAAATATATCTTGCAAAAACCTGAATATTTATATTCCAGTGCAGAAATACTTTTTTCGTGTCTTTAGCATCGTAGCTTTACCCAGACATAAATGACGTAATATTTCGAATGTAAACAGTAGTTGGAATGAAATTTCTACTTGGGAAGTCCGTTTGAAGTCGCATCTCGACAGAAACACGACACCTCTTTGATAGGCCCTCGTATAAACAGTGTCATGAGGCATGACGACCGAAAATTGCACTTTTTCAATGCCTGACATGTGTTGACGTTGGCAGTTGTTTTAATTGTTCTTTTGATGGTGACATACATTCCAATGTATTCCTTTGTTGGAAATTGCGTTGATATTTACAACATCCAACATTGCTTTATAAATATGAAAATTTAATTATTTTATTGTAACGTTACCATTTTTACATTTTCGATATGCAATCATGCCGTAATTACACCGATTGAAAATTGCTAATTTCAAAAAGTCACCTTGTGATCAAAAAGTTGCATTACACCTATTAAATAAAATCTTAATCACGATCTAAATTATATTTCTTCTGAACTGTTCTAATTTACAGCGACAGATTAACTTCAAATTGCACAGTAGTTTAACTGGTGTTATGTTAATACGTTATTCAATTCATTAAACGCTCAATAACCGCTGGTTAAATGACCCTATTCGCAATACTCCTGTAGTCATCTGTCATGAGTTTTATTGAAGGCTTTAGGTGTTAAGCATAGGTTAGGACGGTCATTTTACAACCGCATACCTACATTCTGCCAACGCTCATTATCATGATCAGCCTATTAAAGTCCACTGCTGGTCAGAGACCTTCCAAAAAGACACTCACCTATTGCGATCTTACGTGATCTGGATTCAGCGGTTGCTCACAACTTTATTCAGATCGTCTTCCCCATCGGGTGTCGGTTCTGCCAACATTAGCTTTACATAATTAGTTACTAATCTATTTTAAAAGACAAAGTGTTGTGCTCTTTCCTGGTAAAATAACCTTTATAAACCTAAAAACCTCTATTCAAAAGTTGTTCTTTTATTCAGTTTTAAAAAGCCCATTAATTTTTGTTAATACCTTCATAATATATAGAGTTTAACTGTTTACGGAAGGTATTAACAATCTTCATAAAAAAACTTTAAAAAAAAAACCTACTAAATAAGAAATATAATTGAAAATGTATGTACGCACGGCTTTATATCTATTAATGTGGTTTGCATTTAATATGCAAATAAGTCCAAAAGTACACAGTTACGAATCACCAAGGATTAACTAAAATATAGTAAATCTAGTTAATTTGTTACTGCTTTTCGCAATGTATGCCTGCTTTAGGTATACGAGAGAACACATAGCAAGCAAGGACTCCATCTCTTCAATGAATTTATTTATACATAGATTTAGATCTCAAGGTTCATCATTATATTTATATATTTGTCATCATTATAATTTATAGTACATATATACATCCAAGAATGTATTTATTGAATTGCCTTTTTTATTAACATGTTGACATCATGTTGTTACATTAACTAGTTCAAAGAATGCTTGCAATTGTATTTTAAATAAGTGGATTCACATGTGGCTCTAACAGACAGATTGTCGATAATTTTTGCTGAGACGTTAATTCGTCGCGACTCTTATTGTTGACACTTGAGAACATTCAACAGACGACTTACGTTTTTTATGGTATAGCGGTCAACGGAGCAGGTGCGTGTCCTATATTGAAAGAAAACACCGCTAAAAGCTACGGCTTTTTTTGTACGCAAGTTTTTCACTCTCCTACGATCAAAACCTAACATTGCTGCTCTGTCTGCTGGGGTCAAGTAGTATAAACCATTTTACAAATATGTTTTATCAAAAACGTTTTAGCGAAACCATATTTTAACTGATACCTATTATTAACGAATTCGGAATTCATTTTGTAATAATACAACTTGTAACAAGAGAAATAAATTGCAAAATAATTACACCTTTGTTAGCGTTGGTATTTGGTATATTTAAAGCGAATGTTTATTTAGGGCTGTCGTTTAAACAATTAACTGAAGATAATTATTGCTTTGCGTATTCTTAAATATATAATAATTTTAAAAAATATCTACTACCCATACTTTCAATAATGGATATACAATTGTATGCCATTGAGATCAAAGTGCAACCACTGCATGTAGCAACTAAAAGCTTTTAGATTTAAAGACCATTTAAAAAAAATTAAACTAAAGCTTCACTGAATCGAATGGATTATAATAACTTTGAACGGTTTATTGCACCAAAACACTGGCGCCACATTCCATAAAACATTGTTTAGCAACGCAATTCAACAGAAAGCCACCACAATGTAGAACAAAAATAACAAATACAATCAAAGATAGATAAATTTAAAAGCAAACACACGCCATTATAAAACTTATCACAATGTAATAAATACCATTATTCTTTGTGTGGTATTACCGAAAAATGCCGTTCGCAGTAGTCATAGAAAGCATGAATAAACATAGATAATAATTTTTCCCATAAGAGACTCGAGACGTGTTGAGCAACCATTTATCATATACGGTGTATCCAATGTGTGTTTACAAACACTTAATGAGGCGAAAAGTCAAAGAAAACAAGATATGGATGACGCCCACGCAGAATCTGAAAGTAATTACTGTTTAATTATGCATTTTATATCCAAATAGTTGCAGAATTTTCAACATTTTTAAAATTTTACTCTTTTTTTAACACAAAGGTAAGATTTTGCGATATTGTATACTTATTTGACTTTCAATAACCTATATTTTTTTTACATGTAAAAATTATTCTACGCAGAATTTTATAAAATTAAAAAAACACGTACAGATTTAATTAAATGTATGGGTACTGAGAAATGATAGTATTCACAATACTTCCTCTTACTTTAATATATCCCTACGAGTGTCGCTAAGCTATCGACAATCTCATTTCAATAATACGGAATTAAACAGCTCGCAAGTTTATGACCACAGGTCTTACGGTATTGGGATAAGCGATAGAGCTTTCTAGAGAAATCTGTCTGTTTTATTGTTCGTAGGATGTATTGGGAATCGGGATATATTAGTATTAATAACAGAAGAGTCCTTTTAAAGTTTAATCAAAACTTAGCTTACTAATAACACAGAAAAGAGCAATGACACATAAAACTATAGAGTAAAGATTATAAACAATCAGTTCTATATAAGCGTGTAAAACAGTACTTGTACTATGTTTCGCAGAGTGAGTGAGGACATCGGAGACCTTTAAAAGTGCCGATTGAGCCTCGTAAAAAGCCAGCAACACAACTAATAAGCGGTCTGTGACGCGGTTTTACTACATAGGAGACCCACCTGCTCCGTTGACATATTTTATAAATTTCTAATATAGGTTTTAATAAAAAAACGATCCTATAATGCGTTGGGTACAAATTATCGTCTGAATTAAAACTATAGATTGGCTGTATATTTTTTACTGACCAAGTACAACCCTAACTTTCTCCACATACATGCTACTGTAAATTTATAGTATGGGAAATACGAGTTTATTCCACAATCCAACGATCAGCGATACATGTTTTGTGCCCGTATGTCTGCTCCTGTATGGAGAGGTTAAAATTGCTTTCAAGGGGTTAATACTTTTATCAGTTATCAACGACACGAGAGATCGTGAGAGCTATTTTGATAAGGAAATAATACGTAATGAAGATGTGAGTATCAAATTTCAATCATGGAAATATAACAATGGATTCTTACAATTTATCTAGTCTGTATTATTGATATTTGATTGTTTATGAATACAATTGCTTATTAAAGACTAAGTTCGAATAATTCAAAAACTAGGAATGATATGCTATTTGGAGATTCATTTTGCCTATATAAGAAATGAATAAAAATAAAAGCAGTAATTTTGTTTTACATACTATGTTTTATATACTGCATACATGGACAAACTTTAATATGAAATTGCCGTAAAATCATGTAGCCGTCGAATGTCGATCATGCTACCGTTTTGGTACTTTAAAATCTAAACGGGTCATTCGCTCGACATCACTTTATGATGAAAACAAGCCACGTGTCAAATTATAAGCAGATTTTGGTCCTTAGTGGAGATAAAATTTCTATTCTCAAATTATAGGGGTAAAATTTCACATATTCTTTTTACAAAAACTAACATTTTTATATTTTCATTTCATCGATTTATTACGTAAATAGGAAGTGTAATGTATTGTAATTAATTTTATATCGTTTATAATAAAGTCGTTTTCAAAAATAATAAATCAATTTGTTTGAAAGCAACTTTGATATTCCAATACACAATGAATGTAAAGCATTAAATATAAAAAAACAGGACAATGAGATCAAAACATGCCACGGTATGAAAATAAAGCTTAAATTTTAATCATTTTTGCTCCGGTTCACTTTACAAATGCAGCATATCGACAATGTTGCGGCGTCATTCATAAATACAGTGTTGCTAAGCCGTGGGTTATTAAGAAAATCATGCGCACGAATTCCTCGACTTGGCTTGTAATAGGGCGGATTTCTTATTTCATTACTGCGACACTTGTTATGTTGTTAAAGGAGTGTACAAAGTTAATTTAAAATTTATTCACTTATTTTTTATTTTACATCTGTATTTTATAACAACAGAGCAGGTGGGTCTCTTATATGGAACGAGAATAGATCCGCCCATGAAAAACCGCGCCATAGTCTGCGCATTTGTAGTTGCCGGCTTTGTTAAGCGGCATTTTAAGGGTCTCCAATATCCACACTCACTCAGCGAAACACAGTAAAAGTACCGTTTCAAATAAACACCTACAACAACCATTTCACTCTGAGTATTCTATGAGCCCGTGGTATCACTTCGGACGAGCCGGCCCAATTAGAGCGTTGGCATATGCTTCAGCATGGCTCACCCACTAAACGAATTTTGTCTATGCTTGACACAGCAAAAGATCAAATATTACGTAACATAATTTCGGGAGGACGATGGACTCTAGTAAAAAGTTACTACGCATTATAGAGCTGGAGTATTTTACAATGTGTTAAGTAATATACTATATAATATACTACATTGAAAAATAATTACATTAAATATTATTTAAAGATTGATTCATTAAACGGAAAACCTAAATAGAACATATAAATCGTTCTATGCAATGTTTAATTATATAATTTTATTATTTTTAATTTTAAAATTAATAAGAACCAATAGTAATGATATTTGAATACATGTGTTGATGATTGCGCCACATTACATGGGTCTGCAGTCACGATTATTTTGCAGGTAAGATGGTGGTTGAAACTTGAGCCACGTTCCAGGAAGTCAGACGTTTTGGCAAACAATTGTCTACGTCTGCTTGTGTTGCTAACAATTCGTGTTAACTGAGTTTGAATTTTAAAATATCTCAGAATTACAGAACGTTCAAGTGTTATAGGAACTATAGCAATTATCGGAAACTTTTAAAAATAAAAGTAATTACAACTTTTTCATTTCTATTTCCACCTAAATTGATAGTAATGCATATTTTTGTGTATTACAGACGTAGTATACACATAAATAGAATAATCGTTAAATAAAAATACGTTTTTAATGATCAGATATGTAAATATGTAAGTCGAGAATATTTTTTTTATGGAATTGGTGACAAACGAGCTAGCATGGTCATTGCAGAGCCACGGGTGCGTTGCCGGCCCTAAATGAACATGAACGCTCTTTTCTTGAAGGTCTCCAAGTCGTATTTGTTTGGAAATACACCTGCTGGCAGATAGTTTTTATGTTTGATTTAATTAAACGGTTATCCTTATTTTAAGGACAGTAGCTTAATCGTCACGATATCAAGCAATTTGTTAGTCCACGCCCTAAATAGCTAGTGAGTCGTACTACCATTAATAACCCATACCTGGCCGCGCTTATTAATTCAACTTATGATGAAATTAATCATTTAATATTGGGTTATTATTAATAGTAACTAACTATAAGGAATAAATGTCAATTAAACTCCTGAATTGACCATAAAACAACAACTTTGTACTGTATCTCTCTTATCTTCTATGGTTAATTGATTCGGGTTTGCTTGTTGCACCTGAATTCCTGGATCGAGTCCCGGGGTGGCAAATGTCATATTATATGTATAATGACATATGATTAACAATTTACTTGAATTTTTTAGAAATTTTAGAGAAAGTGATCGAAGAAATGTCTTCATCCCACCCAGTGCTTCGTTTTTAGCTTTTTATTTCAATTATCAAAATCTTATTCTTCTATATCTTAATCTATTCATTATTAAAATCTTCTATGTATACATTTGATAATAATCCATTGTATTATATTGCTCAAAAGAACATGTTATTAATTTTATAAAATAGGCAGAAAAGGAATCGAATGTTTGTTATTTCAATATTTGAAATAGTTACGTAAACCATAAGATGCTAAACAACTCCAAAAAATTCATCAATAATTTTATAATAATAGAAAACGGCTATCATCACATCATATAGTACATAAATATTTTCGTTAAAGTTTAAAGTTTTGTTCTTCATCAATAATTATATGATTTTGATTAGTTTGGTATACAAAGCTTAGCTGATATTAAACATTTGATAAGAGAACAGGTATTTCAATGGATGGTTTGGCGGACTATTACCATGTTCAACACTTAGAACTATTTCGTAATATTGAAGGCGTGTGCTGTCATTCATTTAAAGAAAATATAATTTTTTTATACTATTGTGTTTTGAAATTAAATTACTAACTTTGAAAAGGTGTATTTTTGTCAAATTGACTTTTTCGCTGTTCCGTGTAATTTTGCATATGTATCCTAAAAATAACTGGGTCGGCTCATTCGAAGTTATGCCACGGATTCACAAAATACCAGCGAAACGTACTTGTAATTTGTTTCGTTGAGTGAGGGAAGATATACCACCCAAGAAATTGTACCGCTTAAGCGGCTTAAAAAGCCGGAAACGCAAGCATAGCGCAGATTGTCGCGTGGTGATCTCTTACCATAGAGGAAACCTGATTGCTCCGTTACGCGCGATACCATAAAAAACTGCTTATCTTATTTATATTTTATACTATTATTTATGACATATTTAAGAAGTATTATATAGTATTATTCATAGTATCCTCATTTATTATTAACTTTAAA
>DWCF01005614.1:0-13875 GCA_018230265.1 Delias oraia
TAACGTTATGGTTGGAGAACAGACTTGGAAACATACTAGAACCTTTTATTTTTCTTTCTCTGCCTTTCTAAATAATAGTTTCAATCTTGAATCCTAAAGATGATTGTTTGGTATGGATTTATATTTAATATAAGTTATTTAAAATATAACAATTAATATAAAAATGTAAAAAATATAAAATAATATAAAAACATAATGTACTTATTAAAGTACATTATGTTTTGTTGTGTTTAAATTAAAGACTATAACATTTTAACATTATCACATTTTTTGAGAGCCTCGTAATTTAATGTTTTAGAAGTATACCATGAAGCTAGAGGTATCGGGTTTGAATCCTGGTCAGGACAAGTGTTGACCCGAAACAACGAAACTGGTCAGGACTTTGGAAAGGCTTGACAGTAGCTGGGTGAGTATTATAATACCCGTGGGAGAGACATATATATATGGCTCGCACTAATTGGACCGGCTCGTCCGAAGTGATAACACAGGCTCATAATATTCAGCGTGAAACGGTATTTGTACGGTCTTGCGGAGAGTGAGTGAGGATATGAGTATCTTAAAAGTGCCGACTTAAACGGCGTAAACAGCCAAAACATGTGTCGTAACAAAACCGAAGCGCGGTCTGTGCCTTGTTCATGGGCGGCGGTGTTTTCTACCAAATAGGAGACCCACCGGCTCCGTTGTCACTATAGAATAAAAAAAAGGCTGTCAAAATCAATAATACTCAAGTGGCTGTCAATGTCAATAAAAATACGCTGTCAAATAATTAAAACCATTTGAGTAAGACAATTATCATTTGAATTTCAAATAATTTATAAGTAAATAGGAAAATGTAATTAAATATTTTAATTCATGTGTCGATTATTGATACATGAATTCTTTTGAAGGCTGTGAATGAATTAAAAATTAATATAAAATTTACACGAAAGGAAAATGTAAGTAGCTCCGTTAGTTAGACTAATTCTATTTACATGGTTCTGATGCAACTCAGTAGAAACATTGTTTGCATCTCAAATGCAACCAGGTTTGCAATTAAACATTCTCAAGACGGAGCGTTGGATATCTTCTTAATTACGTCATAACACAGTCGGTATGGTCTCAACTTTAACTTCTAACAACTACAAGTAAACGATTCAACTAAATGCTTCGCTTATTTATATTTCTGTAAGGCCATAGACGAAAGACTTCTACAGAAAGAAATTTATACGGAATGTTACCAATTAAATACGTAAAGGCCAGCTAATATGTATAACACACATATAATATATCTATTATATTTATATATAATATAATATTATATATATAATGGGTTAATATTCAGAAAAACTCTAGTGATCATAAAATTAAAAATAAAATTGTGTTTCTCCAAAAAAGAAACAACATTTGACGATTTTACTGATTTTTAACGTTCTATTATAATAGACTTATACAGAAATAAGAAAAGAAACAATGACAGACCGCTAAAACATAGAATACATATTATGACACAAAACAAGAAATCCAACAGAACTTTGCATAAATAAAACATCATGCTATAGTATCAACATTTTATGTAATTAAGTGTGTGCACATATCATAAAGCATATTATAAAAAGTTATATTAAAACGATTAAGATATTCTGCTCATTCTTAATCTTTTCATTGTGATTTTACTTGTCTTCATAAAGAGAAATCAAAAACTCTAAGCGCATTGCCTCTGTACGAATAATCTTGCAATTCTCTGATCTCACTTAGTAACCAAGTTCACGCAAAGACAATGTTTGTTGCAGAATCAAAGACGGTTCCTGATTACGTAGCATGGGTTAGACGTATTTGAATACAATGTTACTAATTGAACGGAATTGAGGCTCTAATTTAAGGCCATTGGAGCCAATCTGTAAACCTAGCCTTATCTCATTAGCTTTAACGGTAACAATTCTAAAATGCATATAAGATCTTTTACATATGAAATTAGCGTTTTCGCTACTGTGATCTAAAATATCTCCTTTTTGGCGAAGAATTAAAATTTAAATTGTATTTTAAAGTTATTAAAATCTATTAAAAGTATTAATAAATTTTAAGTATATCTATTAACTTATGCATTTGCGTTTTAAAAATCTAAATTTATTTCTCTTTTCCTCCTTCACTGTTTTCATTTCTTCATACAGTTACGTATACAGTTTACGAAATGGAAATTAATTCTTATTTACGAATAAGAGAAGTATAGTGGCCCCATTGCTGCAGAAACGGCTCCATAGTTAATGTCGTGTACGGTGGAGTTATCGCTATATAAAATATATGTAGACCTGAAGAGACTGTAGAAGAATAGAAATTTTGTAGAAGCGGATCCATCGCAAATGGTGTCCGAATCAGCGAGAAACGGCGACGCTGGTGATAAAACTGTTTTAATCTATTTGAGTATATTGGAAATGTGAAAAAGCTTAAAAGGTACATAATAAAAGGGATACAACGCCAATGTCATGTTATGTTATGTTCACCTTTTAATAAAATGTTGTCTTAAATGTTTTTTATACTAACTATAGAAAGACAAAATTTATTTATACTCATAGATGTAAGAATAACGAAATAATTATTGTAATTATTGAATAAATTTCAAAATTATAGATCACAGGCTTTTGTTTGTCTTTATTCTCCAATCGTTATTATCAAACGATTTTCAAATTATGTACACAGAATATTGATGAAAATATAAAAAAATAATAATTAAATTTTAAAATAATATTCTTTTATTTACTCTTAGAAACTTTATTTAAATATTTTTACAGGAGACGAATCAAATTCCCAACAAACATCGCATAATTGCATCATCTTCTCTCCAGTATTGACAATCACTAAAAGAATATAAGACAAATATCTTCACGTCGGTTTGTTACATATCCAAATTACAATTTGAAAGTCTCATAAATCTCGTAGCGACTAATTATGAGGTAAGTCCATGATACTGTTGACATTCGCGAGTAGATTTTCTCGAGTGTAGCGCATGAACGTTGAATAAATTATCTAAACATGAGCGCAGCTGCAATATTCGTTATTAAAATAGTATATTAGATATATTTATAGATCCATGAATTACTATTTTAGTGTATGTAATAACTAAAATTCATAATTTAATTGCTTTTATGGAATGAATCTATATAAAACAACAAACTCGCCCAAAATGATTATTTTAACATATTTTTTTATTTGAATGGCATGTTTGAATTTAGAGATAAATTTTTAATATGATATCAATTTATTATGTAGATTTGTTATTGTATCTAAGAAACTACCATATAAATCCATTTGAACAAAATTGAGATTATTATTTCAATTAAAAGGATTCTATTTACTATCTTTCACAAGGAGATAGAAAACAATTTTCTTGTTACTGTTAAAGAGGAAATTAATAGCAATTTATTAAGAAGGAAATATTTCGAAAGATACATTTAATTAGTTCTATAAATTACACAGATTAAAATGCTATGTCTTTGCGCTTAAAAGTTACCATTGACATTTGACATGTCTGTCATATAAAATTAACTTTTAAAATGTTTTCTAATAAGTTAATTTAATTTAATTTTTTAAATAGATCTAACCTAGCCGGTAACATTCCACTTAACCTAGCCTACTGTTTGTTTACCCCTTGATTTATGTTAAAAAATTACAGTACTAATATTACCACACTGTGTCTTTTTGCATGGTTAGTTTAAATAGTTTATGCATAGTTTGCCATATAAATAATTTATATATATACAATTATATTATTAATTATATTATATATATATAAAAGACGGGGACATAGTAGAATGAATAAACATAGTACTATTAATAAATTAAGCTTCATCCCATGTAGATATACAGTTTACGAAACACACCAAAAATTTATATTTTTTATATTTACTAAATATTGTCTTTTATAACATATTACATGTTTAATGAAGTTTTTTGTTCTTTTTACATAAAATCCTTAGGCTCATATTTCCATCGGAAGTCTATAATTTTGCATGTTAATTAGTGGTTCCTTTTGTACGACCTTGGTACAATTTTCCACACGACCCGCTTTTTATCATTGCCAATTTCAACCTTATTACCTATTTGATATGTACGATATTTTATGATATTAATTATTTCTCGATCCCTTTAACTCTATGAACTTGTTAGTTTGATGTGGGTATGGAGTTTTGTTTGTAGATCATTTCTAAAACTTTTATATCATATATTACATAAAGCTCAAACCGTCATGATATAGTCTAATATATGTGTATTTATATTATCTATAATAATAATAAATAATATCATTCAATGCTTAAGAAATGAAAATGTAGCAAAAGAATGTTAGACGAACAAGGAAAATGGTTTCAACTCAAAAATAAATTATCAATGAATTTTAATAATTTGATTTTAAACTAATTAACAATACTTTAGTTAGGAATTGTTCAAAGATTTCAATCAAAAATGTTGCTAATCCTTTGTATTATTAAAAAATTTGATGCATAATTGAATAACGTTGTGTTAAGATAACATCCTCATAGGTATCAAATATCAAATGTCAAACATACAACTTCTTTTCGCATTTGTCGACAGTAAAACTCCACAAATATCACGTTTGTTCATTTTGAAAGTTTACTACTTGTGCTACGTGAGAGTTTCTTATAACTTCGCGTATATAATTCCAAATGCAGGCAAGAATTTATTTAATTTATGATCGTTCATATTAGAATTTGATTTATAATATGAATAATCAAGTTGAAAAAGAATACTGCTTTTGAATACGTTTTCTTTCTGTTCATCAGAGCGGTCTTTACTAATATATGTAAGTAAAGACCGCTCTGACCAACAGAATCTCTCTATATAATTTTTTAGCGTAGTTGTCCATGGGCAGCGTTGTTCTATCAGTATAGAAGACATTCCGTTACCCGCTTAACAATAGAAAAAGATTATTTAAATGTTTAAACATTATCTTTAAAAAAATTATTAAAACTTTTCTACAATTGGAAAGTATAAGAAGCAGCCAGACGCCGGATATACTGAAAGTAAGACATATTTTAGCCTTAATCCGAAGGCAATTAATATCAGTATTCTCTGTTAGTAGACCAACAATTTAGTTACCTGAATAATGTGTTAGATTTACGCTCGGACTATCGTTAATATTATCTTTCTATGGTAAGACATTATCTTATATCTTCCTTAATGTTTTCCTCGTAAATGTAGAAGCTGAGTATGCTATTTTGCTGTAAGTGACGTATACACACTGCACGGTACGTTTCGAAAAAATATTTTATGATATGTTTATATATGTAATATATCTTATGTATATGTATTTTATATTTTATAGAAATGGTGGCAAACGGAGAGCAATAGGGGAAGCGGTCCTCCGCCTATGGACATCCCTAGCCCTTGCATATTCAAGCATTTATCACGGGGAATATTATGAAGAGTTGTTTGAATACCTACATCTGATCAATGTTCCATAACTGAGCGTCTTTTAAGGTATTTTTTACATCGCACCATCACTCTGTATTATCAGCTACCTGTAGAAGTTTGGAAATCCAAACCAATTTGATTTGGAGACCTTCAAAAATAGATATTGTGTATATTAAAAACATTCACATAAAGATCCATCTATATTGACATTGTGACATTGTTCGTGGGTGATAAATTGTAGCAACCTAAATATCCGCACGGCGCCAAATATCGAAGGTTTAGAACGAAACACACAAAATACACTTTTATTGCTTTACTCTAGCACGACGCAGCCACGGTTTGAAAAATTCTCTATATTTTACGTAACCTGCATGTAAGAGCCAATGGTCCTTTTATGTGTACGTGTCGTGGTGAATATTTAGTCTTAATTTACACGTAAATTGACTCACTATAGTCCACTTTTTCTGTATCTTATTATATAAAACAAAATTCACAATTGATAACAGTGAATTCTATTACACGTTTACTCTTTTTATAATATAGTGGACAACGGAGCAAGTGGGTCTCCATAATGGTAAGAGAACATCGCCGCCCAAGGACAACCGCGCTACTGTCCGCGCATTGGTTGTTCACGGCTTTTTACGCCACTCAAGCGTCATTTTTAAGAGGTCTGTGAGGCCGTAGTATCACTTCGGTCGAGCCGGCTCAATTAGTGTTTCAGCATATGCTTGAGCATGGCTATAAATAATTAATATAATAATTTAATCGGCGCATTACGCGTTAGCGAGTATTAGATTCGTGTCCGAATCACTAATGGAAGGATGAAGTTGTAAGCCTTCACACGATCTACATCTGTTTTAAATGTAATCCCATTTGATTAACATAGGGGTCAGTGATTCAAAAACATTGGAAATCACAATGCCCGTTTTTATTTGAAATCCTTTGTTTTATTTATTTTACTAATTGAAATCAACAAAAACATTCAGATAAATATGTGATTTATTACTGTACTTATGTGAAGCATTAATTTATTCAGTCAATACATTATCAACGCGTGTTCAAGGCAATCGGACTACTTATAATCTAAATCCACCTCTCTATTGGTCTCCTGTAATATTTTTTTAATTGAATAGTGGGGAACGGAGCTGGCGGGTTTTCTCTATGATAAGAGCCCCCGCCCATAGACAAACGCGCCACATTTCGCGCTTTGATTATGTTATTTTTTAGAGCGCTTAAACGATACAATTAAATAAAAGAAGAAATACAAAAACAGTAAAAGTGAAAATTGAGGTATTGTAGTCCACAGTATAGAACTGTTACCATCAGAGGACTCGCTTAGGTAGGCTAGATATAGTAAGGATAGACATGGTGTATGCTTCGAATAGTTTGTAAGTATCAACAGGTAAGATGGTGGAAAGTTATTTATTAATCGTATGTATCATCATCATCATCATCAGCCCATTTAAGTCCACTGCTGGACATAGGCCTCCCGTAAATCTTATGTACCCTAATTACTTTATAAGTTAAATTTAGTGCTTTGCCTATAAAGAAAGCAATTAGTGAAATAAACAGAAATATTTATCATTTGAGGTACTTTTCTGAAATCCAGAAACAATGACATATTTTTTTTTATTTCTATAGCAATAATGGAGGGGATGGGTCTACTATATGGTAAAAAAACACCACCGCCCATGAACAACTGTGCAACAGTCCTAGCATTGGTTGTGTTTCCGGTTTTTTACACCGCTTCAGCGGCACTTTTAAGGGCCTTAGATATCCTCTCTCACTCTGCGAAACACAGTACAAGTACCGTTTCACGCTGAGTATCCTGTGAGCCCGTGGTATCACTTTGGACGAGCCGGCCCAATTAGTGTATCAGTATTTGCTTCAGCATGGCTCTCCCACGGAATAAATTATTTAATTGTATATTACGAGGTAGGAACATTTTGAAACTAATACAAAATCCTGCTTTTTGGCAATAAAACATGGCATAAATAAATCTTAGATGAGCCTCCTGCTCGTTTTCCACCGTTTCCATAAAAAAAACTATGTTCATGGTTTATTCAAAACATGTCGCGAATTTTGAATTTCTCGGGCTTCGTGTATGTGATCATTTTTTGTAGTTCTATGTTGGTACTTATGTCACTTCCTTTTGCTGACAATGTCTGCCATTTTGAGTTTTTAGTGTTTTTTGACAGCGGTTTTGTTTGTATGTGTTGATCAATTCCAATCAAATGGCAACCCGTTAACATTAACATCCCGTGACCTCGGTCTATGACGACCCAAAGAGTCCAGAGGCTCATAACTGGTGACGAATCATGGTTTTATTTTTACGACGTGGACACTATAGCTCAATTATCCCAAAAAGCTGCCGCATAAGGCAAGACCGAAAGAAGCGCGCCAATTTTGGTCGAACGTGAAGGTTTTAATCACAGTTTTCTTCGATTTTAGGGGTTTAGTGCAATATAAATTCTTGCCACAAAGGAGTCTATAAGGAAGGAACCTAGAAAAAGTGTTCCTCCTTCCATGGAAATCCTGCTGGACTGCAGAATAGGAAGGCTTTCTTTAGAAATTCCTTGAATTGTATTTAATTGGAAATATCTATGCAGTCTCCTGGTTCCACAGAGTGGAATAAACTAATCTAATCTACACTATGTAATACAAAAATATAATGAAGGGCTGGAAATTCTGGTGCCATCTTGTATTCAGTAATAATAGTTTAAATATAAATAGATCCATACAAGGCTGATAATTACAGGTCAATAAAACGTGTCATAGAAAATCTAAATCAAGTGAATTGAATTATTCAATTCAGTTTCAATACACAAAGATATGTTAATATTTTCCTACGTTTCCTTGGTTCTATTTTTATGATGAAAACAAAATGTAATAAAAAGTAATAACGCTAATGTGAATATTGAAATATCCCCGGGCAATCCAGAATTTCCTGAGAGGGAAATATTATAAAAATGTTTAAGCACAATTAAGGAAACTGTATCAAAATACTCAGTTACTTATATCATAATGAGGTTTAGTTAACGGTAAATATTTTAATAATAATATTACAAACATCATTTTTAAATGTTATATTTATATTTTATTTGTATTAATTTATCTCATACATACAAAAGTAATTTCACTAACTTTAATACTTTGAAACATTTATAAAACAAATAAGTTCTTAACAGTTTTATAAGTTGGGCATTAGGAGTATTAAATATTTAAATAACTTAAGTTCTGTTTTGAATACATACATTTTAATATAAAATTAGCTTATAAGAAAATGCAGAAAAATAGTAATGTTTAAAACAATTTTTTATACGGCAAGGCAAAGGCATTTTATACCCAAAAATAACTTCGAATATGACCCTACCTAATAATGCTCAAAGGAAACTTGTATATTAGCTGAGTGTTTTCAAGAGTTTTTATTACAAAAAGCCCTGTAGCTCTAAAAAGAGTGTAATTATTGTCACGAATATAAATAACATTTAAAATATATATTTTTAGATTACTTATAATATATCAGCATGAATTATAAAATATAAACTTGTTCTGTGCGAGGCTAAGTATTGCAAGCCCATCAAGTTTCGCTTGATGCCTAAGAGCCTCAAAAAAACTGGCAACACAACCAAAGAACCAAACATTAGTGGAGTGTCTGGGTTATCAAAATAAGATGGCTTTTGCTTTTACGAAAAACTTTTTTTATAAAAATTGTAATTCAAATAACATTTTGAAATTATACTTATGTAGAATATTAAATTTAGTTTAATTTGATAATTCATTAAATTTGATATTTAATCAACGAAATAATTTAATTTAAAATTAGATAAAAAATAAATAGTTTAATCTTCAAAAACGTACGTAATGCTGATCACTAAAATATAAAGCTTGTAAAAAAATTATCAATATAAAAGACATGAAGTATTGCCCATGCTGCACTAAAAATTAAAAATTGAGTTACATTCATTATGAACGAAATGTATTATAAACAGTTGAGTGGATTTATATCTGCAACTGAATCTCATCATCGAAGAGCGAAGCAGAATACAAAATTTCATATATTTCACCTTGATTTTTGTCGTTCCACAACTGAGCGTTTTAAAGGAATGATGTACGACACGTCACCGATTTGTGAAATCAGCTGCCTACAATGGTGTTTCCAAATCAATACGCTTTGAAAGATCTTAAAAAAGCGTACCTGTCTCTAAAATGCCGACTGCGGACCAACAAAAGTGGAGGTCCCATTCATGGGTGAAAATTCTAAGATGTCCCTCGTGGTCATTTGTATTTTCATAAAAAGTGCAACTTTATGCAAGCCCATTCACTACAATAACCGATTATCTTTGTAAAACTTAACATTTTAAAACATCGAATTTAAACGTTTGAGTTCTTAATGACATGGATAGCGTTTTAAATATTTCTAATTAAATTTACCCTCGGGGCTTTCCCCATTCTGTGAATCCCTTTTATCAAAAACACGTTCTTTGCTTGAAGCGATACATAAGAACCATTTAATAGACTGTATTTGATTATCAAACGTTTAACCATTTAAACCGATAATTACAAAAACTCACAAGGAGAGTTATTAGAATACAGAATGATGATGATCGGTTAAAATTGGGTTTTAGGTATTTAAAATGTTTATTTTGTATTTGAATTGATTTGATTCAAATTAAAAAGTATTTATTAAACCAAAGAGTAATAGTTTATTGTAAAAATCATATCTTATCTTAAATTAATGCATTTTGTCACTATTACCGTGTTTTTTTATTCTATAGCGGACAACGGAGCAGGTCTCCTATATGGTAAGAGAACATCACTGCCCATGAACAACCGCGCCACATTGGTTGTTTAACCGATGGTTGTTTAAGTTATATTGGTTGTTTATGTTAGCGCCACTTTTAAGTGCCTCCAATATCCTCACTCACTCTGCGAAACACAGTACACCATTTCCCGCTGAGTATTCTGTGAAATATTATTTACTAAAATATTATATCAAAGTCTATGATTTAACCCAACAATTGAATATACAAATACAAATATATTCTAATTGTTTAAATGAAGGGTTACAGAAATAGAGCCACTGTGTTCACGAGACAGTGTTAAATTAATGAAATAATGTATGTTGAAGGATATTTGAAAGGTCCGGAAGTACGGATGGAGGAGTTTACCACAAACTTGAGGGTTCAACTCGCGCGGAGACAGGCCATTGTCGAGATGAACTGTTTTATTATTTAACATCTTGCCAACAGTGATGTAGGTTTGTGATATGTTTACGAAAGTATCCCACCTAAAGTATCATTTGTTGTTTAATTATGTAGATTACAAGTATTTTGGAGGTAAGCTTAGAGCGCATGATCATATTGCCCTCCGTATCTGACAAGCCTCGAGTTAGCTATTACTATATAATTTGAATTGGTATAAGATTATATTAAACTTTGGAGGCTTTCAAAAAATGTTAATTTATAACTGATTTGGTCTTAGAAAAAGCTTAACCTAGGCTGAGTAGACCTGCTAACTCAGTCTTACCCATGGAAGAGGCATGTTGAAGTATAAGTTGACGCACTAATTATGCCCTATCGTTAATAGATATCACGGGCTCCCAGAATACCAGGGTTCACTAAGTGTGGATATAAGAGGTTCATTAAATTATAAAACTCAAGCGTGTTTTGAGAGCTTCGTAGCTAAGTAATTTAATAAGTCTACCATGAAGCGAGAGTTATCGGGTTCGAATCCCGGTCCGGTTAATTATAAATTATAATTAAATTTATTCGGTCTCTGGAAGGGCTTGACAGCGGCTGAGCGAGTTTCGTAATAGTATCGATAACGTGGAACAGCCATGCTAAAGCATATGCTGACGCACTAATTGGGCCTGCTCGTCCAAAGTACAGGTCTTCTATATAGTAAGAGAACACCGACGCCCATGGATACCGGCGCCATAGTCCGCGCTCTACTTGTGTTGCCGGATTGCAACTTAAGCGGCATTTTTAAACACAGTGAAAGAATAATAGCAATAAAGGTCCATGTAAGATCAAGCCGTCTTCGCAAATTGGCATGTTTATCAATAAAAGAAGATTAATTGTTATACTTTATATAGCAAAATCCGCCTAGTAGTAGCAAAGTATACACTCGTATCTAATAAAATATGCGTACCGCTAGGAGTTCGTTACAATTAACGGAGTTCCTACAGTTAATCCATTTATAACCCAAGAGCGGGTGACAGGCATAGATGAGCTTTTGGTATGGAGGAAGCTTTTGGTGTCTAATACAATCTGTGGGAGTCCATGACGTTGTAACTTAAGGGAATAGCGGACAACAAGTTAGATATATTTTGTATAACTATCTAAAAATTATAAATTATAGCTTTAATGCATATTGGTTATGGAGGTTTAGGCATGATATTAATAAGATGTGTATTGAATCAATAAAATAAAATAACTATTATTATCAATGTAATCTTGTTATTGGGAATTCTGTTTCCCTCTTTCATTTTCACGAATTTCCCAAAGGTTGTAGTGAATGATAATATTCGAGTAAGACTATATTATTTATAAGAAAATCTTTTCATTTAGTTAATAACTTCTGTATTTCCCGAATATGTCATTATTTATACATATTACTAACAGGTTTATTTTATTAAAATCAAATGTAATTCCTAAGACGGGGTTAGTTTCCGCAACTCGACTTCATTTATGCGCCTATTTTGCGTGAGGAAAATCAAATGAATTATAAAAAACATTAGGTACCAACTATAATTTCAGACGGTTATTAAAAAAGGATAAAAGTTAATGTTAATTAAAGATATATAGATAATTAAATATAAATCGAACCATAAACTATAACATTTTTTTTTTCACTTCAATTAACCATAAAGTTTAAAAATATTATATGTATATATATTTGTATGGGATAGCGGACAACGGAGCACGCAGGTCTCTTATATGGTAAGATAACACCGCCACTCATGGACAACCGCGCCACAATCCGCGCATTGGTTATATTGTCGGCTTTTTACACCGCTTAAGCGGCATTTTTAAGGGCCTACAATATTCTGAGTCACTCAGCGAAACACATTAGAAGCATAGTTTCAAGTACAACTACGATTTCACGCTGAGTATTCTTCTATCATTTAATTATATAATTTGTTTTTCTAATTACCAATATAACATAAATAATACACTAATATAAAATTAGCATACAAAGGTATAAGGGCATAAGGGCGTAGCACTCAGCTTTATTCACCACCACCCAATCAAAATAAAATAACAGATTTAAACCACCAAAACAAAATAAATTAAAATCTAATTTTTAAATAAAAATGGAAAATAAAGAGAAGGCATTGGTTAAACACATATTTAAATAATAAAAAGATGGAGAATATAATGACAGAAATCAAAAACAATGATTTGAATGAATACTTTTAATGATTTTTCAAATCACCGTTATTTAAATATCAAAATATACGAAATTTTAGTATATAAATGATAATTACTTAAATAATAAGAAATAATTATAATAAGAAATGAGGAAATCGTAACCATTCCTCGCTGTGAGGACCTAAAAGAATGTTCAAATGAAAACACAAAGAAACAGAAACCCTTTGCTCGCCTTTAAAATCACAGCTCTTTTAAGTCTGTGAAGTCACAATTGAGCAGTTTGCTCATGTCACGACACTGAGGTTTTTTTTACAATTTCTTTGTATAACTTCAGTTTGTACGCTGTCGTGTAAATTACTTTCTGAACTGACTTTAAGTGTCACCGGAAGATGAAAATTTCCATACAAACGTTGTTCCGTTGAAAATTCATAACGCTCGAATAATGCGTAGGTACCCAAAAATAATGGGGTGACCTTAAGGGTTAAATAAATAACACGGGTACTTTGTATTAGTTAGTTAATTGTCAAATATTCATTTTCGATGGACTTATTTACTGGCAGTGGCTTTCAGAGAAAATGTATAATGGTAATTGTAAATTAAAAGCAAAAATATAGAAAATATATCAGATATAATCTTTTTCTATGGAAATTGTGACTAACTTAAACGTCAAATAAGAGGTTCTCCGCCCGTGAACATCCCTAGCCCTATCAGAACCACGGTTCGTTGCCGGCCTTTATGGAATAAAAACGCTGTTTTCATGTCTATTTTATTATTTTCTATAGGAAATTTTATATGCAAATCTCTATGATTACAACAGGATAACACAGGTAAATAATCTCTTTTCCTTTGGAATAGGAAACATTTTGTGGAATAACATAACAGTACCTTAGTGAATTGACGTTAGTTTTTAAGTTAAACTTTAAGAGTTTACTCGTTTTAGAAGTTATCTAAAAAGGTTAAAGAATTACTAACTTGTACTGTGTCAAAGTATAAAACTTAATTTGTAATATTATTTCGTTCCTTATCTTTTGTAGTACGCAACGAATGATACGATGAATTACGATTCGTTAGACATGAAAATTGGAAGGCATTCGAA
>DWCF01005615.1:0-13874 GCA_018230265.1 Delias oraia
CGCCTCCTGCGAGACACGAACCTCGGCTTGAGCCGTCGCGGCCACGTTGGCCGCCGGGGCGGCCGGCCGGAAGCACATCGGAGTGCGCTTCGCGACCAGTATCGGTCCTCGCCCCCGCTTCCGGCGGAGGCGGTTTTTACCGCGGTCCCTGAGGCGTGGGGAAGCGCGCAGCCCCGTTGCCACGGGCGCAGTTAATGTAACCCAGGGGAAGGTAGTTACACTATCCACGCGAAAGGTGCGCATTACGTAAAATGGCTCGATTCCTATGATGCGATTGATTTAGGACGGAAGTGAACTCTGGTACCAATTTCACTGCTGATTTGCTAAGCTTATAAAGACAACGCAGCAAACATTTTCTAAATTCATTTTTATTAATTTTGCGGCGACCGACCTCGTTTCGAAAGGTTAAACGTTATTGTTTTGGTACAATAAGAAGCTTAACGTTGGAACTATTAAAACTATTATGGACATAATTGATATGAATCGGCGTAGCCATTGCTTACTAAGCTTCCGTAATTATAATATAGCTGTAGCGATGGTAGGCTGGACTTGACCAGAACTACCTTCAATAGTTTAGGAATAAATGTATTATAACAGTTACTCTTAAGTCGGCCCATTTCTGCCCAGATATCAGCCATCGCTACATTATAGGTATGATCCCTAACGCGGGCAATAAAAAAATGCTGTAAATATTAATGTCGAAATTTGTCTCGCATTTAAAGTTTAATAAGAATCACAATTTGAGCTTATGTTACCTTTTGCACACACGCCGGCTGCAAATTGATTCTTCATTCGATTCGAGACGCATTTAGACCAGGCTGCATCACTAGAACTTGTGATTCAAACCGAACCACTGTCCGACATCATTTTGGGGAAGGCAAATGAGGTCCCACAGTGGTTACATAGCCTCCTCGATTTCACTTTAAATTTATAAAGGTAGTGAATTATTTTCAATATAAAAATAAGCATTTTGAATTTTATCAGTTCATTCGATACTTATAGAACTAGTGACGAAAATAGCGTGCTCGCTAAAACGATTCTCACGACCACTGCTCCCCTCCGGCTTCGGGGACCGGGAAGTGGGTAACGTGACACTAAACGATATCGATGAACGCGAACATCGCTCGCAAAACAACCTCACAAGCTTCGGCCATACGAACAGAAACACTCGCGTGCCGCGCGTACGGTTATCGTCCCGAGGCGACGCCCCGCTCGCCCGCCGACTCTACGAAAACATGTAGCGTAAAAAAATTAGGTGCGCTTGGGTGGGCTCAAGAGCTCGGGCAGCGGTGCGGGCAGCGGCAGCGGCTCGTCGTCGATAAGTGCGGGCAGCAGCGCGAGCGCGAGCGCGGGTCAGACGGGCGCAGGCGGTGGCGCCGGCTCCGGCGGCCGCGCCGCCTCGCCTCCGCTCTGCAGCACCACGCGGTGCGCGCCGCCGCCCGACCCTGACGCGTCCAGCAGCACGGCCGTCTCCGCGCCGCCCGCCTCCGCGCCGCCTGCATCGCCCGCCACCTCCTCGCCGCCCGGCGACTGCGTGCGCCGGTGCCGCCGCCAGGCGTGCTGAATTAACCGCGCGCAGTATTCCTCCCGTTGCCGCCACAGCGTCGACGACACTGGCTCATAGCCGGCCTCTCCTGGCCGGCCCACTATGTCCCCGGGCTCTTCGATGGGATTGCCTTTCCGGGCAAAGAAGTCTTTTGTCAGAGCATCTAGGATGTCCACGCAAAACATCATATCACCTCGACAGATAGGAATATCCATAGAAATGATCTTGTATTTGTTTGGTTTGTGAATCTGTAGCGGTGGTTCGAGGACATCGAGGAAGTCGGACAGTTGGTCGTAGCGAATGTACTGAGTTCCTTCTGGATCAAATCTCTGCCAAATTTCGTAGTACATATCGTAGTCGTCGTCGGTTAAACCTTCTTGGACATCTTCCGTCGCCTGTAATTAAACAAAGGTAACAGTTAGTCGGCTTATAGGCTGCCATTTCAAGGTTTATTATTATTCGTAATATACCTGTGAGTAATTCTCGAGAATGACAGCGATATACATATTGATGACGATAAGGAAGGATATCACCAGATACGACAGCAAGTACGTGATGCCAATGGTCGCGGAACCACAATTGCCGGGGTAACCTCGTTCGTTGTCGGGTAAATCGCATTCTTCTTCGTTGATTATACCGTCTAATACTCCATCCCACCCCGCTGATGTGGACATCTGAAAAGTACGCCACAGTTTTTAGATAAAATAGTAAATTTCAATTAATTATCTGGATAAAATGTCCTTGGTTGAATAAAAATATATTGTTTTTAACATATTTAAAGATACCTTTTTATTTTAGAAACTTACATATATTTGAAAATAAAAGAACTTTTAGAAGAGAAGTTTACCTGAAACAGAAGTATCATACTCTGTACGAAAGTCTTGAAATTGTAGACGTCATCAAGGCCTCCTTTATTTTTGACGTGCATAAAGAACGACATCCCAAATATGGCAAATATAAACATGACCAAAAATAATAGTAAACAGATATTAAATAGAGCTGGCAGTGACATCGCTAAAGCGAAGAGTAGAGTTCGAATTCCTTTTGCACCTTTCACAAGACGTAACACTCTACCGACTTTTGCCACTCTCACTACTCTCAATAGGGTTGGAGAGACAAAATATTTCTCTATAATGTCACTCAAAACCAAACCTGTAGAAATAATTATTCATTTAAAATCAAGTATTGAATTCATGAAATCCAATATTATTTATTGAGTGAAAATTGCATAATCATAATTTGTGATTATCTAAGTACTTACTAAGAATAGAAAACATGACAACCACGAAGTCGAATAGATTCCACGGTTCAACAAAGTAGTGGTAACGTAATGCGAAGATTTTCAGAAGGCACTCCGAGCTGAATATTACAATGAATATCATGTTTAGGTAATCCAGGACCTGACTGAAAGTTTCCGACTGCTGGTAGTGGTCTAGCGTCATGGTCAACATATTAAATCCGATGAACAACATTATAATCATATCAAACTTCTTGTCTGTCACTATTTCAAAAACTATCGCTTGTGGTCTCCACTGAAATGAAAAGTTGTTTCAAAAAATGTACTCACATGTATTGGCCAACATGATCATGTTCATTTAGGTGATTATTTAGAACAATAGAATGTCTTACTCTTGGTCTAGGGATAGCTTTCAAAGGTTTTTTCGATCCCATCTTCTTCATGGCATTGTAGTACTTTTTCTGATCCTCAGTCATAAACATTTCGAGGCTACCTCCAGCTTTTTTCTTTTGTTCATTGAAGTTGTCAATGATTACTCCTATGAATAGGTTAAGAGTGAAGAACGACCCAAATATTATGAAGAACACGAAGTATAGGTACATATAGATATTTGTTTCTCGAATCGGTTGCCGGCCCACCTGGAGAAGTAATAATAATGCATCATCAAAATTATCCAAAACTAAATCAAAACAGTTTAAACGTTGCTGTAGCTTATCAGCGGGATGCATTCGGATTACATATAGGTAACATTACGAATTAATATGAATTGAATGTACCTCGCGAGAGTCGATAGCGTCGTTCATAATTTGAATCCAACCCTTGAACGTGGCCACTTGGAATAAACAAAGATAGGCTTTCCCAACGTGATCAAAGTTCATTGGTGAATTTTCCCAAGTGTAGTTCTCTAGTATACACGCATTTCTATCGGGAATTATTTCATGGCTTAGTGTCGTGTGGTTCATATCGACACACTGAAAATACAACATATATTACAACTGTGTTTCGCAGAGTGAGTGAGGACATCCAAGGCCCTTAAAAGTGCCGCTTAAACGGCTTAAAAAGCCGACACAACCAATGCGCCCACTATGGCGCGGTTGTTCATGGGCGGCGGTGTTCTCTTTCCATATTATAGGAGACCCACCGGCTTCGTTGTCCGCTATAGGATAACTTGTATAGTACAACTTATAACTTGTTTACTTGTGTAGTACAAGTTCTATTATATATAAAAAAAATATTCTACGTGGGAAAGATATCGTAATTTTGCTGATTCCGAAAAATTTACGTAAAATTTGGCAAAATAAACCAGTCTTATATTTAGTTCATATTAACTGTTATACGTCGAGTTGATTTAAATGTCTAGGCTATTAAATGTAATCATAATTAACTTTAATACCTTGAAGTATTTTCCGGCGAATAGTTGAACTCCCATAATCGCAAAAATCAGCCAAAATATTAGACAAACGAGAAGTACGTTGAAGATTGAGGGAATGGCTTGTACCAACGCGTTTACGACTACCTGTATCGTGAATAAAAGCATTTAAAATACATTTAATATCGCTATCTTCATCGCGGGCAGGACATCAATATTGCCGTATGCTTAATCATACTAGTGAATGTGATATGCACATTTGCAGGAGTTGTTATTATTTTTCGGTCAGAGTTCGGTTCAAATACTAGGTTCATGTAGGTTTGCTATAATCACTACTATACTAATTAATACAAGCTGTGCATACTCACCCAGTTCTATAGATTAATAAGTAATAAATACATACGTACATACAAAACAACTGAGCTTTTTACATGCGCTTCGTAACAATGACTACCATTACTAATGTGAGATAGCTAATAGCTGTAGTGTATATCATTCCATAACTAGAACTATCATAAAAATCTGCGTTCAAATGACAGCCAAAGATAAAGAGACCGACATAAAGATGGTACTTATATTTACTTTGAAAATGGTTCCCTTAATGGTTCAAACTAGATAACGGATGATTTAAAAAGCCATTCAGAGGTGCCATTGGAATTATCGAAATGTTTTATCAACCAAATGATCTACAGAATTGTTTTTGGAAAAGTAAAACGTCTAACGAGCTCGAGAATGAGTTGACTCAAGAGATGTAAATCAATGGTACGTGATCGTGTAGGCTGAGTGTGAGGCTTTACTCTACGTTGATGAGCCACCGGCTGAGGTACCTACCCTCATGCCTTGCATGCGGCTCATAGCCCTCAGTGGACGAAGGGCTCGCAGAGTTCGCATCGTTTTGAATGCTTGGATGCCTCCGGCGCCACAAAGTGCCGCTACGAAGTTTATAAGCGATACCTGATAAAATTAAGCCTTGTAGTAGATCGTTTATACAAGTTATACAACTAGAATTTTAGAATACCTTTTCCTTAATATAGAAAAGCCCTGAAAAACCTCGAAGTTACCATTAATACGGTAGAAGACTGACAAACCTACGATGAATGACACAGAACGATACGAGAAGAAAACACGCAACCAGTTTTGAAAAGCTCTCATGTTAAGAACAACTTCTGTACTGGAAAAAATAAATTCTGTCAATCAAAAGTGAGTTTATAATTACAAAGTGTATAAATATTAGATATATACATTTAAGGCGATTGTGCCGTTTTCATGTACGATCGCTACAACAACAGCTTTTAAACTGATAGAATGTTAAAATGAAAACGACACAAAGTTTTCAGCGCTAAGGGTTATTTTTTTTCACACCATGCACTTCAAACCAATTTAGGGCATTATATTCAGTATGAAAATCAGAAGGTTCGGAAAGGATCACGGGTAAATAACACGAAGCAACACACACCGATGACACCGAGAGCTTTCCATAGCGAGATTACACCTCGACTGCGACGAACATCGAACAATAAAAGCTTGACACATGTCGCGTTGCCCACAGTAGGACGCCGCCGTACCGTACTCTTGAACAAATGGGCATCGCGACACAAGTATTGAGTGTCGAAGGGCGCGTACTCACGCGCATGCCCTCCCATCTGGAGACAGCACGCAGGGGTCGCAGAGCTCGCAAAGTGCGCATGGATCGAAACGCTGGGATGTCATCCGCACCAGCCATCACCGCACCATGGTTAACGAGTGACAACTAGCGCCGTTAAATTAATGCGATGAAACAGTCCTTAACTTACAAATACTAATTTGATAAGTAAACAAATATACACAACAATCGCTCGTTATTTCAATGAAGTTGAAATTCAAATTACTTAGTAACATTGGCATCAAATATGAATCGATAAATTACCATCACAATGATGAAATCAAGCCAGCACCAAGCGTTGGTAAAGTACTTCTGAAATCCGAGGGCCAGCCATTTGATTAACATCTCAATAAAGAATATTACTGTGAATATACGATCCATGTAATACAAGATGTCTTGAAGTATTGGTCGATGCGGTAAATGGACATCTTCTAACGCCTAAAAATAATATGCCATTTAAAATACGTTCAGAATAAAAAAAAATAAAAAATGTAGATTGCAATTACCAATGCCAAACTACTTAGTAAAATCATTGTTATCACAGCAGTCTCAAAGTAGGTATTTTCTATTAATCGGAAGGTTTTCAGCCTAAGAGTCCCCCAGCCTTGCCAGAACGGCGACTCGTCATCACCAGCTAAGAACGGAAAGCGCGCGTAACAAGGCTCCGGACAACAGTCTGCTGGCGTCAGGTCCACCACGTCTTCATCTGCGGCCACTTTGATGTCAATTTTTCCTAAACCATCCGATTTCTCATCCTCTTCCTCCTCGATCAGTTCTAAAATTTATTATCTCACACTTATAATTTTACTCAGATAATAAAACATTTTAAGTATTTATATAATATATAAGGTACAACCAAAAACGTATACCAAATAATGATTATTCTAATGATTTGTATTAATGTTGCTATTTACCTTCCTCTAAACCTAGTTCTTCTTTGCTTGCGTCTTTCTTTTCTTCTCCGTCTATAGTATCTGCTGAGCCTTTGTGACTATCGTCTTTATATGATCTTATTTTATGACTACCGTAAGATTTTTGACTAATTGTATCATCATCCTGACAATTTGAGATATAATTTTTGAAATTAAATATGATTATTCCTTAATATATAATAATAAAGTATTTGATAAAAAAAATAGGTTACCTGTATTGGGTAACCGTGATGATTAATTTCACAGTTTATGCGATTATCTGTATGATTGTCTGTGATTGCATTGATATTGTTCAACAACATATTTCCTTTCTTATACTTATTGTCACCTGAAAATGTTTATAAACACAAACTGGAATCATTTTTATTATTTAACGAAATCATCCGAGTCACTCGGCACTCCGACAACGCATTTATATAGTCACGGAATAATTTTTCTATTATCACAGAAGCAACGAGAAATAGCAAGCGCATGCTATGGGGTTGTAAGACAGTGGATCGTCGTAAAACTTATAAATAAATAAAATGCTCTTGCTTTACTGCAGTATAAAAAGGATTTAGGATTTAAATATATTTTGCACAAAAAGCAAATCAATGTATATTTATTAAGCGCGAGATCGTCGACTTTAATAACATTTCTTGTATTAAACAGTATGATACAAATTATAGTAGGTATATATAATGTACCAAAAAGTAAATATAGGTTTATTAAATATCGTAGTTTTATATTGGATGTTTATCCTTATTCGAGCTCATGCGGTATTGCGGCGGGCATTTGTTTGTATGTTCAGAGACGATATTTGTGGGTAACAGTTAAAAGACCATGTGAAATGCTCTAGTTATGATCTCATACCTGGTATCGTAAACTCCATGCCGTCACCTATAGCTACCTCCACCTGATCTTTCAGTTTCTTGTCTTTGTACAGTACTCCGTCTTCTATATCGGCGCCTATTTCCAGTTCGTTGTCGACGCGTTCTGAAGAAACACAGCGGGCACATAATGCCGCCTTTAAGCCTACACCCGTGCGTCATTTGTCACCGCCAACAGCCAAGCATAGAATAGAGATCAGGACCAAATTTAATTTTTGTAATTGATCACCGAATTTGATACAACTCCTGTATTTATTTCTATTGTGCTGCACAAATACGTGTTATAATAATAAGAAGAGGTATTTAAGTATTTTATTTTTGCTCAATTATATAAATCTATTGCTTAGTCTCATAATATAGTCATAATTAGTCACAAAATAGAGGCAATCATACCTTTTATTGTTTAACATTTAATTATAACAGGCGCAAACGTAATTGTTGACTTACACATTAAAAAATATAAATAAAACCTACCTTGAACGAAAAATACATATCTAAATTTATAATACATATAAAAACATTTATTATGAGCCAGTTGATTTTAAACACTTCATGCACACACAAAGCTTTTGTTTTCTAATTAAATATTAATAAAAAGATAGCGTGTAAGTACTTATATATAACATGAAGCTAATATACTAAATGTACTGTTCAGAGCAAGAGTGTATCGGGACTCCTTTGAGGACAGCTCTACACTTGACTGCTAGGGTAAAAGCAACGCACAGTGTTCACATAACAATCATCTCAGGCATGCTTTATTTTAAACGTTAATTGTAATGGCTTGATACTTTATCACTAAAATGTCACAAAACGTTTTAACAAGATCAATTTACATCAACTATTTATCCTGGAATACAATGATATTACAAAAACAACATTTATTTCACACTTGGATAAAGACGACGACTCACCTGGCGCATGTATCGCAATTTGATTGGTCAATTTGTTTTTCACCATTTTTAATACGTCAGCAGCACTTTTCTTGACCCATTCAATAAATCGAGATATTCTGTTGAAAGCTTCTGCGATCTTATTTGTATCCTGATCAGCTGTTGGCGTTGATAAACTTGACGAACCAAAATTTGACAGTAACAGAGCCAAGAAGAGGTTAAGAACCTGGAATTTTATTTTATTATATTTACTAAAAAATACGGACAAAATTGGATAACGTGAAAGATAAGTGTTACTCATGAATTGTGTCAGTTAACAATATATCTTATAGCCTATCAAAGTTTATAATTAAAAATGATCTTTTATTGCCTGGGATGGTAATATAAAACAATAACTTCACACCTGATTGATTACTCAGTCATGATGTCGATAGCGAAATAATTATCGGTTATATTCTGTAATTACTGCGTGGCGCGGAAACATGATCTCTCACCATCTGCCTCATCTCAAAGTTCAGTGTTCAGCGAGCTATGGAAAGGGCTATGCTCGGAGTTTCGCTACGAGATAGAATCAGAAATGCGGAGATCCGTAGACAAACTGAAGCCACCGCTATAGCCCACGGAATTAGCAAGATAAAATGGCAATAGGCAGTCTACATTGCACATAGAGCAGATAACCGTTGGGGTCGAAAAGTGTTAGAGTGGAGACCACGGACCAGCAAGCGCAACTTGGGACGTCCACCCACAAGGTGGACAGACGATCTTATAAAGGTCGCCGGCAGACACTTTCCTTTTACACTTTCCTTAAAGTCTGGCAACACATCGGCACCTCTGCAAGGGCTGGGGGTGTCCATGGGAGGATCGATTGCGCTAGGGAAGCTTTCTGCTCGTTTGCCACCGATGGTATAAAAAAGACCCTGGATGCAGGTCGCCTCCGACAGGTACACATGGAGGACCAAAGGCAAGGCCTATGTCCAGCAATTAACGTCTTACGGCTGAAATGATAATGATTCTGTAATACTAACCACAAGATTTCCAATGACGACCGTGGCCAAGAAGAAGGGTATACATGAAACATCCCCCACCAGCATGCAGTCCCACATACTTTCAATCCACTCTCCGCAAAGCACTCGGAACACAATCATGAAACTATGCATGAAGTCTGTAAAATTCCACCTCGGAAGCTCTCCGCCAGGAAAACGGTCAACGTAATCTGTATACGCAATTATCATTTTTCAATATATATCCTATCTTTTTTAATGTTATTTCATACATACGAAATCATTCAATTACAACAGGCATTTATATTTATATTCCTATTCAATAAAAATTAAATTTATCATGAGAATCATTCAAGACTTAATTGAATTTTATCATTAATTGTCTGAATTATTTATAATTAATTACTTTTGTATAATTGAAATTTAAGCGCTTACGAGTTATGCAAACAGAAATATTTTTGACAGTAAATAACCAGCTGTCCCTGCTACATGCTCTTGATAATTGATAACAAGTAACAATATTATTATTTCAACTAAGCATTACGAAATCAAAGCAATCACTTGGTTTAAAATAAACGTTTATCAGGATACATAAGTAGTTAGTTATCACCAAAAATATTCAGCATTAAAGAATAAATATTAAAATATTCACCATGCTAAGAGGCCTTCTACAAAAGGGGCGCAAATCTTAACAAATATTCATGTTTATTTAAATCTAAAAATTACAAGCACTAACCATAGTAGATGTTAGAAAATGATGTAAATGAGGAGATAATGATTTGTAATGAAGAGAAAGCTAGCTTCAACGTTTCACAAGTGAGGCGCCATCGCTAAGGGCCAGCAGTAGATATGGACATACCATAGTTAGAGTCTAGCTCACGTGGGCGCGCAAGTTCACAACGACGTTGGCCAATAAACAAAATGAGCATAACAGAGTGACGCACATCAACACAATGATCTCTAGACAATCTTACGGCGATCCCACCTAAAGTGTGGACTATTCGGAATTCAAACATCAATTTGCATTCCACACTTTAGCACTGTCAGTGAATATATTTCGCTGTGATTTGCCAAGTCCACAACTCGAACCCAAGGGCTGCTCATTCACTTCACAGGGTAGTGAATGAGCAAGTACTCAAGGGAAGTTGAAATAAATTCACTGGGAGCGAATCGCCGCGTCAACAACGTCCAATATAACATCGAACATGCACCACTCCCATAGATCACCACTTACCCACATAATTTTTCCCGAATAGTTGCATACCCATCACAGCGAATATGAAAATAATGATGCACAATACGAAGGTCAGGTTGCCCAAGGCACCCATCGTCCTACCCATTATAGAGATGAGTAAATTAAGAGTCGGCCATGACTTTGCCAATTTGAATACTCGAAGCTGCAATTATAAATTGTGAAACAAGGCGTCACACAAGCTGGCTTGCCGGCGCATCACCTATGCTACAGCGGCCTCTCAGACCTACGAGCACTCAGCGCGCCTGGGCCCGTGAGTGATTATAGGTCTCTAACTCTGACTAATAGTAGCGGAATGTGTGCTCAATATCTCTCCGGTTATGTGCATCTATTTTGATTCATGAGTGGGATATATGTTGACTACCGGCTATATTAAACTGCGTTTACTAAGTCTCGGGTGAGCATTTTGATTGATATTATTTTATATTTTTCTTTTGTCTGTTACAACACTATTTATTTTTCGAATCGCCCTAACATTGAAGTGACATAGATCCCATTAGTGGTTGACCCGATGCAAAACCCTTCGTAAGCGAAGCTGCATGTCAATATCTATTTTACTCAATGCAAAGCCCAAGTTGTAACTGTAAGCGTGATAGCCTTATAACGTACACCGTTGAGGCTCTCTAGGAGCCATTCCGTGTTATAAAGCCATAGCACAACTGAATGTTCCTAAAAATAATATTCAATCAAAGCCCTGTGTTTGACAGTCGATAGTGTGAAGCTGAATAAGAATTGATAACTAAGCCTTATATGTTTTTAGAGATGCTAAATTGTTTTTCAATTGAACCTGTGTAGTTCTTCCCAAACAACTGCATCCCCATCACGGCAAATATGAATATAATGATGCAAAGTACAAAGGTCAAGTTCCCTAAAGCTCCCACAGTCCTACCCATTATGGATATTATAAGGTTTAGCGCCGGCCAAGACTTAGCCAGTTTAAATACACGTAGCTGAAAATATTTGAGTAAGGTATTAAAGACGATTGATGTTACGCATCATATAGCTAAGCAATATGTACCAATTCAGAGCTTTCTCCAGTATTGGCAGAAAAAAGTTGAATCAATCTGTAATAATTCCTGTTACGTGAAAATTTTTATAGCTAAACGAGGAGAAAAAAATTACAAATTAGAATCTATGAAAACGCAAAATATTTACACTTACCAAACGGAATGATCGTAATACTGACAAACCCTGAACTCCTTCAAGTCCTAATTCCAATAGTGATAAGGCCACAATGATAAAGTCAAATATATTCCATCCTTCTTGAAAGTAATACTTCGGGCTCATTGCTATTAATTTTAGCATCGCTTCAATACCAAAAGTTGCAGTGAAAAACTGAAAGTCACAACAAAATAACATATATTCATTGCCCGCCGAGGCTGTTCAATTAATAAGAATAACTCAAAATCCTGAAAGACTGCTTAAAGTTCTACTTACATAATTGCCACTTTTCAATGCCTTTTCCATATCCTTATCCATATCGTGGTGGTCCAATGCCATAAACAGAGTGTTGACTACGATACATAATGTGATGAACAATTCTACAAACGGATCGAACACCAAGAGAGCGACGTATTTCTGGAACTCCAGCCAGAGCCAGCAGCAGTCCCATACGCAAAAGAAGTCGATTCCTTTCATAAGCCACTCCAGCAGTCTCTCTTTGAATGTTGGTCCTTCATCGTCATCTTCAGCTGTTGAGAAGTAGTACACTGACACTGTTGTGTCACGTTTACCGGAGTGTGTTGTGTGAAGAGAGAGACAAAAATAAATATGGTTAGTATTAGCTCATTATTTTGTACAGCCAATTTTTTTCGAATACACTTAGCCAAGTAGCTATATACTACATATTTAGCAGCAATATTCATATTTTTTGAATTTTGTTGGCTGTCATTTATCTTTCACAGAAAGAAAACTGTCCAAAGTTTCATGATGGTACGACTTGAACTACGTGCTAGGATAATGTGCTTTTAAAACGCCTAAACAATATCGAGGCTTGACAAAACATCTTATTTTTTGCAGAGCGAATCACTATTTTTACTATTCTAACTGCGATGAATAATTGTAAAATTAATAATTGATTTACTATTTTCTGATTAATTCTGCTCAAAAAATATGAACATCGAGACTTGGATTTTACTATTAGAAGCGAATAATACCTACAGTAAATAATAAGGCCTTGTACTTGTTGTCGACCTTGAATATGAAGTTAATTTTAATGCGGATATTTTCATGCATTTAGTAGGACCTTCATCGTATTCAAAATAAGGTTTTTTAGGTTTAACAAAAAACACACGTGCATTAACTATAGTATAAATATGAACAAGGGAAGCAATAATCTACTAAAGTAAAATTATCGAAGAATTATATGAACATTGATTTGCATGTATGGTCGGAAAAATTTGAGATAGAGTTAGTGTAAAATAAAAGCAAAAATTGTTATATTTGTATAGTAAGCTTGCAGGATAGTGCTATACGTATGGTGATAATATGATAAATATAACATAAATGACACCCAATCATGTTACCTTTGCCAATTATGCATTTTTGCATAATGAGCAAATACCGGAGTGTAGACTGTTGAATGTTTAAGTGTAGAAATATCCGTAAATATACAAATGTTTATAATTGTGTTTAAAGCAAATAGTTTGTATAAAATGTAAAAAGAAAAACAAGACAATGGACAAGACAAACAGAGATACAGATAAATAAAAAATACAATGTACTAAGATTAGCCACATAGGCACTGATAACCACATATTTTATCCGTTAACGTTTCTATATTGTACGTCTATTTATATATTTTTAATATTTATGTGTATATAAAAATATTTCAATGGTTATATTCCCAGTATATATATGGCTGTATTAATTGTACTCGTAAAGATACATTGATCATATATTAGATACGTACCGTTCTGCTCACTCGCTCTACTTTGTCTTCCAGCTTGTTCAATTATTTCATTTAGTACCATAACATCTGAAATTTGCAAAGTTTTAGCCATTTTTTTTATTCTATAGCGGACAACGAAGTCGGTGGGTCTCCTATATGGTAGGAGAACACACTATCTTTTAAATTTATTGCTCTGGATAGGAAGGACCAATTAGGCTATGCCCAAAAGAGAGAATTGAGAGCGTA
>DWCF01005616.1:0-13873 GCA_018230265.1 Delias oraia
TTTATATCATTTAAATTAATTGTTTTATTTTATGAAGTCACACTTAATGTTCATTATTTTCTGCACTTTAAATGAGTCCCTCCAATAACCTCACTCACTCTGAAAAACAATTAAGTACTGTTTCAAGCCGTTGTTATGTGAGCCTATGGCATTACTTTGCGTAAACCGGCACAATTAGTGTGTTAGTGTGCTTCAACATAGCTCTCCCATGGGTAAAACATTCACGGGGCCACTGTCAACCGATTCCAAAGATCGAATAAATTATAAATTTTATACGGTCCGGGGATCGAACCTGATACTTCTCGCTTAGTGGTAGAGTTATAAAATCACTTAGGTTCTGAAGACATTCAGTTACATATAAATATTTAAGCATAATTAGGAGTGCACAATTTAGTGTAATAAATTGTCAATATACAAACCTAATCTTGCTAAACAAACTTAGTCTTTGATATAAAAAGAGCATCAACTTTATTTTCTACAATCAATTTTCTTAATATCGGGGTTAAAACCCAACAAAAGTGGCCTAAAAGCCGGTGTCACGTTTTATGTGAGACAGTTTTATGACTAAGTAGCTGAAACGACAACTGTCAGTTTATGACCATCCCAAAAAAATCTATAGCGATATAAGAATGCCTACACTGAAGTTAAAGTGTGGTTCTGATATTCAATCATTTAAACTAATATTTCAATCTTTAGTCACCTTAATATTGTATTAAATTATTTTAGTTTACTGTTCAGTCACGTAAGTCACTAAAATAACACGCTCTTTGTCCTGTGTATACAGAGATAGTATATATTTAGTTTGGTGATTGTAGGTGGTAGTGGGTAAATTCGTAAACTCCCAAGAGTCTATTCACATTTTCTGCCACTGAAATTTGATTTCTTCATTGTGGGTGGATACCCATATACCCATAACCGGGTGGTTATTATCAAATGCACAGAAAATTAAACTTGTCTTATTAGTTAAATAAAATTAAGTTATTTTAAAAGTACAAACAGCTAATAAGCTATTTAACTTTTTAAACATACAAAAATTATACAATATATTCTAAAATTGTATAAAATAAATTATATATCCAATTATGCTGTTTATTTGTATATATACAATATATACAAATTTTCAGAAAATGAACCATTTTACCATTGAACCAGCCTATTAATAAAAATAATATATATTGATTTTATTATTAAATTGTAAAAAAATTAAATGCAAATATAATACTGTTCTTTATTAAATATTCTACTATAGAAGGTCTATAAAATTTCACATCGTAGATATTACGAAAATGTTACGTAGAAAACATTTTACCGATTTACATAGATTAGTATTTGACGCAATAAATTTGCCACTTACAATAGAACATTCTTAGGTAAAGCTGGTCAGTTCTGGCATTCGCGAATCTCGAGTTAATAAATAAAACATTATCGGATTTAATTAAGCCAGGTATGAAGATAAATGTGCTTGCCACTGTTCGGGAAATAATGGCTACTACAGGTGCTGTCTTCATTTGCTGATAATGAAAACTTTTCGCTGAATCATTTCATTATGTTATTGTCTTGTACCTTATTATTAGATATTATTCATGATAAACCAAAATGTAAAAGTTTTACCTAATATTTCATACAATTTATTTACTATACATTTTGTATAATGTTATTTTGAGAGCCTCATAGCCAAATGGTTTTATAAGTCTACTGTGAAGTGAGAGGTATCGGATTTGAGTCCCAGTTCAGAAAAATTATAATTTATTCGGTCATTTGAAGGGCTTGACAGTGGCTGAGCGAGAGTCTCAATACTGACGCACCCGTAAGAGAGCCATGCTGAAGCAAATTGTAACGCACTAATTGGGTCGGGTCGTCCGAAGTGATACCACGGGCTCATAGAATACTCAGCGTGAAATGGTAGTTGTGCTTGAAACGGTACGTCTACAGTATGTCGCTGAGTTAGTTAGGATATTGGAGAACCTTAAAAGTGCCGCGGAGTAAAAAGCCGACAACGCACCCAATGCGCGCGCGGACTGAGGCGTAGTTGGTGATGGGCAACGATGTTCTCTTGCCATATAGGAGAATCATCTGCTCCGTTGTCCGCTATACCATAAAAAAATATTTGTGTATTTACGAAAACATAAATTATTTTACAGGACAATTTAGTCCAAAAGACTGCTTTCAGCGAAGTATTCCTTTAGGGCATTATTAATGAACAAAAATGTATTTTAATAAATTCTTTTATTCAGAGATTTATCTTGTATCTTAATTAGTACGTTTTTTCTTTACAACTTAATTATTAAAGACTAAAGTATTATCCAGATTAAGTAATATTGATGGAATAATTTGTATATTGTATAGATCTTGGAAAAAACATTATCCTCCAAGTAAATCATTTATATATAACCTTTCGAATGAAAATTAAGGTCAGTGTCTAATTCAAATGCGCTTTATACTTTGAGATGCAAAAGAAAAAATGAAAACCCGAAATATCTTCACAAAGACGTGCGTAATAAAGCCGTAGGTGACGTTCAGAACCATGTAGGTATATGATTCTATAATCTATATACATAGAGATATTTTCTTTAATTTTTTTATTTTTTTTACTCACTTCATTAGAAATTATAATAAATAATAAATTTCACTAAGTCCTTAAGGAAAATTTATGCTTTATCATGGTAAGTTTCACCGTATTGATTGTGTTTTAGACCGCTTGAGTGGTATAATTTTCATGCTGGTATTCTGTTAGTCCCTTGTAATAATTAGAACAAGCCGGCCCAATTTTAAGCTCTACCATGGTTAGACAGTGTTAAGTCACTCGCCCGACCACTATCAATCTCTTTCAAAGACCGAATAAATTTTAAATTTTTATTCGACTCAGGAATTGAACCCTATACCTGTTGCTTTGGAACTAGCTTCTAAGATTGTATCTAATAATCACTAAGTTAAGACTACGAGATGTTGTATATAAATAATAGATAAAGATTTTATTTAAATAAAATGTTAGGGAGATTTCGAGATTCATGCATCTCAAGATGCTGTTAAAACTCTGCGTCCTTAACAAAGCATAATATTGAAATTTGAAACAGGAAGAAAGTCAGAATTTCCTTTGAGACTACGAGAAACAAGACTTGTAAAATTCTGATATTTGTGAACTTTCTGAAAACTTTGTCTACGACCCTCAAATTAAGCACCCAAAATACATTATGTGGCTCACTTTTATTCCTAAGTTAAGAAATTAAAACTCACCTTACTTTTTCACTTTTAATACAATATTTTAGAGAAAACTTCATTCATTTAACTGAAAATAAAATTCAATGAGTTTGACGGTGGTTTATATTGTTACTTATTATACTCTTTTCTATGTATATTTTTCGACAAATGATGAATGTCCAAAGCAGATGGTCCCAATTTTTCAACGATGGTTTTGTCACATTTTTTATTCAAATAAAAATAGTGTGAGAACTCTTGAAAGTCGACTTTAATTTTATTCCTATTTTTAAGTAAGATTTTATTTTAAATAGATTTTTTTATTGTATAGCAGCAAATGGGTTCTCTTCTAAGATCACTACTGCCCATGGACGACCCAAAATCCGCTCTTTTACGTCAGGTAGGTACGGAAGGCTACGGAAGGCTTTTTACGTCATCAATCAGCGAGACACAGTACCAGTACTACTTGATGCCGGTCTTTTGTGGGCCAATGGTAACACTTCGGACCAACCACTCCAATTAATGCGTCAGCATATGCTTCAGTATAGGTCTCCCACGGATAAGACAGTGTTAGGAAAATTACACTTCCAAAGATCGAATAAATTATAAATTTTTATTTAGACCGGGGTTTGAGTTCGAATCTTTGACATCACGGTAGCTTATAAGACCACTTCGCTACTTTAGTACACGTAAAAAATAATCAACTTCCCTTAAATCCGGTTCGTTGATACGTGATAATTAATATGGGAAAAAATAATTACAGAACAGTGTCATAACAAGTGAAGGAAGATTCAATTTCCATATTTCAAGAGTTCAGTTGCACCAACGTAAGTGCTGCCGACTGCCAAACGCGTGATAAAACTACTGCTACTTGGAACAGTGAAAGCCATAAAGACTTACCTTTTATATTTATCGTGGTTAAAATAATTCATTAATAATTTGTAATAATTATTTATTATACCATGTTAACATATGTTTTAAGGAAATGTAGTTTATTTTAATAGTATTTAAAGTAAAGTAATAATAGTAATTAAATATTTTTTCAATTTGTAAATCAAGAAAACAATATTTTCGATAACTATCGGCACTAAAAAAGCTGTTTCTTTAAAAAGGTGCATGTATTTAAAATATCTTGGCAGTGACGAATTTACGATCTCGATCTAAGCCGCAGAACCATCACACAGCTAAAAGAGGGTAGGGAAAAGTACATAATGAGATACCAAACAATTTTGTAAGATTTATATCATTCATCAACATCATCATTTCAGCGGTAGTACGTCCTATGCTGGACATAGGCCTTCCCTTCGGACCTCCATGCAACTTAGAAAATTATATGATTACAGCTTATAGATTTGTCTCTATTCACTCCGTATTCCCTTTCGTCACCCGATATTACTTGAGGTCGAATCAAGTAGACGATTGCTGACTTTATTCCTTCCAACTCAAGGTACATTCTCTCTACATTTTCGAAACCTTTGTTCTTAGACTGCGACGTCTCCTCGGAGTGGAGTGACAAAATTAAGATGAGCTCTCTCTATGCTGCGAGCATAAGAGGCTGTGGTCCAATTAGATATACTTGTAGGGTCTCTGTAATCTGGCGAACAGGTTCCGCTGCTAGTTAAACAAATACTTGTCGTTAACTTTTATGAACTATAACATGTATTTGGTATAATAGAGCCATGTTTGCATTTTGCGTCTCATATTAGCTTCTTCAGCTTCACAACTTTGTACAATATATATTTTCCGAACAGATTTTTGAGCTTTTTTTATTATATAACAGTGATACGATTTAATTGCTTTTATTATTTACTAGAAACATTTGAACCAATCGATAAAGAACTCTTAACATAACATAAATTTAAATGATTCTGTTTCATTAATAAGATAAATGCTATGCAAAATTATTTCTCAAACATAAATTATATGAAAATCGGAAACTTTATCAAGAACGATAACGCCTTAAAGGATAAGTTTATCAAACACGTTGCGATCGGCTGCTGCTAAGTGGGAAGCGAAAAAAAACGAAACTTAGCTCTCAAAAGCATCAATATTTCAACTAAAAGTTAGGTGAAGTATAGCAAATTTCAAAGTTAAGCAATGCGGGGTCACGTATTGCACGGTTTCGCTCATAAACTGTATTATGCTCAAAGTTGCCGAGGTTTTACTGACTTATTTATTTTGAGTAATCCCTTACGCAGCCAACTTGGCGCTTAGGTGTGTCGCTGTTGTGTTATGAAATTGTAGTTTGTAAAATTACCCTGTTTTCTATTTATTTCGAGTGAGAGATATGTGCCTTCGAGATAAGTAGGTTTCGTAGGGAACTCACCTTTGGGCGTTGGGCCAAAAGTTATTATACATGTCTCGTATAAATGTGTATTAAATAACTTTTATGTCACAATTTTTTGTATATAATCTGTACATAAAACACAACCTTATCCATAATTCTTTCAAATGAAACCGATCCCTTAAATCTTCCGAAAATGTAAAATAATATATGTATATTTAAAAGAATCAATTATTGGTTCCGATCAAAAATTGGATGCCAAATTATTAAACCTTTGGACTTTTAAATTTTGCTTAATACACACGAAAATTCTTCCATTTCTTTAAAATTTTTCAACTATTTATATTTAATTTATTTATATTATTTCAATACGACAATATTTTTTTTTTTAAGACCTTCGTTTGTGGAAAGAAACCCTCCAAAAATATTTTTCACACATCTCTATTTCATATATATCTTTCTTTAATAAATATTTATTAATCTATTCAATCTATTACATATATATTATTAAATTTTGAAAATGATTACTTTAACCACCACCAACGCTCCCATGTTTCTATGCGTGAAAAATCACTTATCTCAGGTGAACTTCCTGCTTGTTAGACTCCTGATTTACATAATAACATAATAAAAAATTAGGATTATAAAAACTATCTTTTATTATTTATTCCATATTTATCCTTAGAAATAAAATCAAAGCAAGTTTTTCCACCATTATATTCTATAAAATATAACTCAATATATGCATAATAGAAGGCATTATACATGCCTCTATTTAGAAGTTGCGATACGCAATATAGAAATATCACTTCGCGTGATCATCCAGCGTACAGAATATCAATAACATACATTAGACTACATTGTCGGTTTAGAAATGATCGGTTTCCTGTATATCACTGCAGCACGTTTATACTCAAGTTTATTTTAATTAAATTTGGGCATATCTCTCCACCTTTTTCTTATGAATGCCAAGAGTTTCTTTTATCATCATCAAGTTTATCATGCCTCTGCAGGTTTCTTTTGTTTTTATTTAGTAATAAAGAGACAATTTTACAGGCTGTATATGGAGCTGCGTATAATTGGAGGTCCTTGTTTAATGAATATAAAACATTCTAGGTCTCGCTGTTTTGTTAAGAAGTATATAAAAAAATAATTCCATATTTCTTTTACCATTGACATCTCGATCTAAATTTAAATAAACTATAGTATTTAATAAACGTAATAAGATTATATAAAGTGAGACACATCAATAGTATTTTAAATATTAGCACTTTCAAATGGACTAAAAGATGCAGACTGTAGAAAACATGAAAACAATGTTTTCTCCATGAAATTAAATTTGGATCATCCAACAGTCTTCAGTCTAACCAACTGAAAGAAACCTCTGTAAACGGAGTATTAAGCTCAGTAATGTTATTATATAATTGAAATGAAATTTTTCAATAACCTATTAAATTTGATTCTTTTTTAATTATTCGCATGTTAGGAATACCACACTGTACTATATAAAATGTGTATAGTATTACTACTAACACTCCAAAACACATGATAATTCGTTCCTAACGGATTGTCATACTTAATGATTTTGAATAACCATACTTATTTTTATTTATACATACAAGGGGAGTGAACGTCTTACAGTTGAAATGATGATGATGATGATACTTTAACTATAACAAACATTTTAATTAAATGAACTGTAAGATGTAATTAGTGAAATAATAAATGTTAAAGATACTAAGCATTTCTTTTTCCTTTACGAGTTAGAGCAAAAGTACTTTCATTCCACGAAATATACGGCAAGTCGAGTTCCTTGGAAATTTCTATAATACTTCACCTTTAAATGAAAAAACAGGGATATGTATTCAAAAAATAACTGTCAAAACCTTTAGTTATTTAGTTTTACTATCATAACATTTAAGTAATATAACTATTAACTATATAGAATATACTATTTGGCTCGTCCGAAGTGATACCACGGGCTCACAGAATGCTCAGCGCGAAACAGTAGTTGAGTGTGAAACCTATTGTACTGTATTTAAAAATGTACTTAATATGTGGTGCGATTATCCATGGTTCCCTTATCATATAAGAAATCTACCCGCTCTGTTGTCTACTATACCATAAAAAATGCAACATGTATTTTCGTTGAACTATTTTAAAAAGGCATTACGTTGAAACGCACAGGAATTTATTTTTGAAATTCATTAAAGTTGTCGTGGGAAAAAAATCAAATCAGAAGTTGTTCCTTAATTATATTCTATAATCTCGATCAATCTCAATTTTATTAAGCAAAGGCAGAAGTGAATGCTAATAATAATCTTAACTTCATATTTATTACATAAATAATATGCCGGCATGAATAGTTTATTACAGTGCTAGCTACTATGGTAAAAATACGCTACATGCATTCATCAGTAGCAGCATAAGTTTGCGCATGCGCGCGCTGCGAGTGTACACAACTAGAGACTAGAGTGACTAGAGAGCAAGTTGTCCCACTCATTTCCGATCGGTTTCTCACCATGATGCAAATTTGGACAATTCTTCAATTCACTCCCACCGTCGTGCACGCCTAAAAAATTTTCACTTTAAAAAAAACTATAAAATTGCTTATATGTATAATTGAACTCTTAGAGGATCGAGAATGGAGACTACGCAACATATAAGATATTAAAAAAAACGCCATGTTTACACACAAATCAGACGCTGTATGTTACAATCTTTTGTACGAAATTCAATCGAACGCCAGTCATACGGCAATCTGGACTCCAGACTCAAGATAATTTATGAGTTTAATCAAAACATTCTCCAGTTTAGTAAATCACTAAGTGGTAGTATAAATTAAAGCATCCAACTTTATTGTGGTCTAAGTTTTAAGATAAATTTAACAGCATTTATAACATATATCTTTAGAAAAATCATTTTGATAAGCAAAGAATCTTACTCAACATTATCACATACAACAAGTATGTTATCAGTTTAATAGATAAGTTTTTATTTAAATAATAAAATAAGCATTACGCTATATTGTTCTTGTACTTGTACAGTGTTTTACTGGGTGAATTAGTATATCAGAGGCCCTTATGCCACTTAAGAAGCGTAAAAAGCCGGTAAGAACCAAATTCTGGATTGCAGCGCTGTTGCCTATGGCGGCAGAGATGTCTTATTATAGAGGAACCGGCTGCTTCGGCGCTAGGTATAAAATATAAAAAATTAATAAAAATAAATATAATAAAATAATTAGTTAATAATGTTTAGTGAATAAAATAAAACATGACCACACACATAGATTTATTAACCTAATTTATTTTCTCCTTAAGCGTCTTTGATACTTTGTTAATACATTTGATGGATACGGCGCTAAGCTTATCCGAAGGGTGCGTTTTTGACGATCGGGAGATGCTCTTGGGGGATATTGCCAGGCCGCACATCTGCAATACATGTATTTGTTTAAAATTATTTGAAACTGAACAACAATACTACTATATTACATTCAAAATTATTTTTTAATAAATAATAATAATAAATTTAATAATAATAAATATCGTCTTCCACCAACTGCGATTCCCATAGGAGATGTAGACTACCACAGTCCATTAAAAAATATATATTTAAAAAAAATAGAATTCTTATCAAACCTGTCACGTTTAGAACTGGTGGTATCATAAAAAAAATGAATCATAATATACGTATTGATAAAATAATGTAGAATTATATGAATAAATAATATTTAAATGTAGATTGTGACGACATAAGAAGAAAATTATGTAAATATATGCTATATAGTATAATTAAAATAAAACAGAAAAAAAAACGATGAATACTTATTTAAATACGCAGTAATGTTTTATTTGCATATAACCTTAAAAAAACTAATTTATCAATATATATATCGTTTCACTTTCACTATATCTTAGTGTTCTAAACAAAGGGTAATATTTGTTCTAGCGTTCTATAAAGCTAGTAAAATAATATTGTTTACGTATTCTTTAAAGGCCGGCAACGCACCCACGTCTCTGCAAGGGCTGGGGGTGTCCATGGGCGGAGGATAGCTTATAGGTGAGCCTCCTGTTTGCTTGCCACCATTTCCATAAAAAAATGTAAGTAAAGTTTTAATAGTCGATAAACGGTATAACGTAAGCTATTGCAAGGGCTATGCGTTGAGTTTCGCTACGTGATCGAATCAGAAATGAAGAGATCCGTAGACGAACTAAAAATACCGACATAGACCGCCATATTAGAAAGCTAAAGTGGCAATAGACAGGCCACATCGCACGTAGAGCAGCCGATAGATTGGCCGATGGGGATAAAAGGGTTAGAGTGGAGACCACGGACCGGTAAGCGCAGCGTGGGATGTCCACCCACAAGGTGGACAGTCGACCTTAAAAAGGAGGCCGGAAGACGCTAGTTGCAGGTCGCCTCCAACAGGTATGAATGGAGGTCCAAGGGGGAAGCCTATGTCCAGCAGAGGACGTCTTACGGCTAAAATGATGATGATGATGATGAAACAGTAGGACATACTTCTCAATATCAGGTAATCGTTCCCCTTTACATCGGCTCTCCCATTTACTCCAGTACTTAAATCCCTCTTCTTCAAATACCTGCAGTGCGCACGCGCAGTCATCTCGTATGTCGTCATCTAGAAGTGCTGGAATATAATTATATTTATAGTTTCTCCTTCTTTAATGTTAAATTATTTGTAAAAGCAGGCATTTTAATTTAATAAAAGATATGTATCTGTTTATAATGGAATCAACAGAGGTAATTGAATATACATGCAAAACTTTTTTTCAAAATTTGTACGTTTTGCTCTGATGAAAGCGTATTGTAAAAACAATAAAAAATGAGATAGTTAACCTTCGCAGGCGAGGTTGCATTTTCCTCCTTTGCGGCCTTCTTTGCAATACTCGTTTCCTATCTGAAATACAATGTATTAATGTCGATACAAAAATTAAATTTTTTATGCCATTTTTTCCTTGACCAAACTATAAAAATATTTTTTTAAATGTATAGCGTACAACGGAGCAGGCAGAGCTTCTTCGTTGTTTGGGATCACCGCCGGCCGTGCAGTCAAATTACGGGCGGTGGTTGCGCTGCCGGCTTTTTTTGCCACTTAAGTGTAATTAATGTATGGGTTTTATTCCTGATTGATGTTACGCAAACATGTTTTAAATTGCGTTTGATTTGTTAGGTTAGTTTTTTACATATTAAATAAATATGAAATCAAAATTAATTATTAGAAAGATGACAGTACGTTTAAAGGTGTTTTAAGTCTTTAGTTATAATAATAAAGAATTTATTAAAATTTAATTTTCTTTTTACCAAAACCCATATAGTTGAAAGTTTATTCCGGATTGTTAAATTAATAATCCTACTTGAAATAATCCATAATGTTTTCTTGATGACTTCACATTGAGTACTGATGTGTCTCTGGCACTCTCTTGTTCAATTAGGCATACCCCTGAAATCATTAAATTATATTTTATTAAATAATGTTAGATATTTTTTTCAATTGAGATAAAACGTTTCATTTTTAAAGTTTTATATTCATTACTTTTAAAAGATGAATAATAATATCTTTGCATAGACCAAGTTGCTATGAATAAATAATAAACATCAGAAATACAGTCTTTTTCTTATCAATCGAACCCAAAACTTTTCATATACACATGAACAACATAAATGAGAGCGATATTTTCATCTCTTTGAGTTTTTATTTAAATATTCGCAAATTCTAATAACGAAATAATATTCTTTTCAATCTTACGTATCAAATTCATTCCGAGAGTAAACAAAAAGTAAACAAATTTGTTAGATAGCATGATGGCAACAATACTTAATTATATTATGAAAGCAAACATGTCTGTTTACAAAGGAATTTAATTGTATGTACTTTAAGAACCACATTATTTCAATATTTTGTTCTTCGTAATAAGTAAATTTATGAAGGCTTAAAGAAAACATTGTGAAATTTTGTTACTTGATTATATTGAGTAATGAAATATTTAGTAGGATACCTACATGCTGATAATTTTACATTCAATTTACTTATTCATTAAGTACCAACACAATTTTAATGAATGTTTGCAACCTATTATTACTTCGTTAAAATTGAAATATCTTTTCTACTTATTGCATACAATGTATAATTAAACACAAAAGCCATTAGCGTAGTATAGTATTATCTTTATGTTCTTTGGGAAAAACCACTCGTTAATTTTTTATCTTATATTTCATACATTAAACCCAAATTTTCCTTGTCACAAAAGGACATCCAGACATTCTTAAGCTACATAAAAAACTATAATCAACGAATATTACTTAAAAAATAACAAATTTTTGATGCCCTTCGCAAAAACCAAAAAAAGCCTTTTTCAGAGCCTCGTAGCTAAGTGGTTTAATAGGTCTATCATTCATGGTATAGCGTAGCGACAGGTATCAGGTTCAAAATCCCGGTCCGGACAATTATAAATTATAATTTAATTTCTAATTTATTCGATCTCTAGAAGGCCTCGACAGTGGCCGGGCGAATGTCTTAATATTGTTACACCCGTGGGAGAGCCATGCCGAAGCATATACAAACGCACTAAATGGGCCAGCTCGTCTGAAGTGATACCACGGGCTCACACAAAACTCACAGTGAAATGTTACTTGTACTGTGTTTCGCAGTTAGTGAGGGTATCGGAGTCCCTTAAAAACGCCGCTTAAGTGGCATAAAAATCCGACAACATCACCAATGTCCGGACTGTGGCGCGGTCATCCATGCTCGGCGGTGTTCTCTTACCATATTGGAGACTCACTTGCTTCTTTGTCCTTTATATTATAAGAATTAAAACATCTAATGTATTAATAAAAATGGCTTAAAGAATCGCGGAAAATATCGAAGCCTTCTTTATAGGTTAAAATTTGATTGTAATATCTAAGAAAACTTTTAATCGGACCTTAAATACCAATAGGATTTGGGGACCTTATAAAAAGGGCGGCAATGCATGCTCGGCCCAGCAAGGGCTGGGGCGTCCAGCAATTTTAAATTAAATTATAATATTGAAAGGCGTTTTTAGCTTTTAATGATTTTATATATACAGAATTCTTGTTTGTTTGACATACTAAAAAAATTAAATTTAAATTTTAAAAAATTCAATAAAATTGAATATAATTTTGAACTACGTTTACCGCTCTTGAGTCTAGTCTATCCCTATTGTTAAATCCTCCATAGGTTAAAGCCTTTTAGTATTTTATATAAGTGTCAGGTTTGTTAATTTACGCTACACAAGAGAGTCGAATCGAATGTGCCTAAATGACAAGGCATATAACAAAACAATAGACTATAAATAAATCTTATCATATGAGCGATTACATAATATACTCACAATGGCTAAGGAATGTTTTTTGGTGAAAATTAGTTTTGAGTAATTCCCGAGTCAATTCACATCTGGTAAAAGTTTTCGCTTCACTTATGGATATAAATATTGTCCAAAATATTAGAGTGACGAACACACGTACAATTGCCATGACAGTTAGTTGACAACTGATGACATATTGTTGCGCATACGCTATTGACATTTGACAGGAAAATGCTGATAATACAATTTTTTATTGTTATTAAACTATATTTGCATTTTTAATAACATAAAGATAAAAAAATATTAAGCAGATTTATAAAATATTATGTTACGATAGGTTTAATTTGATTTGAGCGATTAATTTTAACAAATTATATTTAATTTATTCAAATATTTGTGTGTACACCTTAAGATAAATTAAAAATTGTCCACAGCTCTTACTAAATTGCGTAAAGATTTTATTCTTATATAAGATATATATTCAGTGTAGGTTTTTGTTACTACAGTTTTAGTAAAATAATTTGTAAAACAACACAACCATTGTTAAGGTTTTATTTTAAAAATAAAAATATTATTTATTATTTACATAAATTACATTCTAATTAAAGCAGAACCAAAGTTCTTTACAAATATATACAATTGCCATTTAAAACTATCTACTATCTACATTAAAGAGCAATAATGGTATTTCAAAATAGACATGAAAAATGTATTAAAATATCAAATATTACAAATTAACAACTTAATTTTTTAAATTTTGTTAAAATCCTCGTGTTAATAAAATACAAGAAAATAACATTTAGAGACGACACGTTTTATTTTAATAATGAATTTTAAATATATAAATTACCATAAAACTAAAATTATTATCAATATCTACTATGTTAATATTTTTGAGAGCTTCGCAGCTTAATGGTTTTAAAAGTGTACCATGAAGCGAGAGATATCGGGTTCAAAACCGGGTCCGGATAATTATAATTTAATTTATAATTTATTCGGTCTCTGGAAGAGCTTGACAGTGGCCGGGCGAGTGTCTTAATACTGTTGCACC
>DWCF01005617.1:0-13870 GCA_018230265.1 Delias oraia
TAAAAGCCCCAAGTTCTATGACAACAATATTCGGTAGTCAAAAAACGTCACTAACCATTCAATGTTAATCTTCAATGCTGATAAAATATCAAACTAATTTCTTTATGTGTGTTTACAGCCCTGGATACTAGTTTTTTAGTCTGTATTCATTTTGACTATGTAAAATATTGGATATTTTCTAGAGAATTTGTCTATGTACATTACAATTAATTACGTTTCAATTAATCATATAACTTTTTTAATTGTTCAATTTAATTCAACAGTTCATGCTTTTCCAATTTAACAACTCTCGAAAATATATGAATAGTTTCGGACAACTATAAAAACACCTATCAAAGTAATTCAGACATGTTCAGTTATAATTCACTCATATCCAGTGGCGTAGCTACTAAGGAGCTAGATGGGGCAGTGCCCCGGGATCCTCGAACATAAGCTAAGCCTATTTAAAAGACACGCTTCAAAGCGAGATTAAAAAATTAAATTTTAAACTTTAACAGATTTTAATTGAACAGGTTCTCTACGCCATGATGGATTCTATAATAACCATTTATTACATTACACTTAACAAATGATAGTTCCTTGTTCTCATAGTTTTAGAAAGGTTTTTTGTGCAGGTTCTATGGGTTTATGGTAAGGAATTATGTATCTTTATACCCGTAGTTCAATGTCGTTGGGGGATATTTTCCATAATAGCCACGCTTGGCAGGCAGATTGACGATCGCAACAAAAACAACAATTGGTCCAAGGGAGGCCTTTGTCCAGCAGTGGACGTCTTATGGCTGAAATGATGATGATGATACCCGTAGTTTAAGAACAGCGCGTACTGGGGACACTTTTGTCAGAGTGACAAAATTTTTTGTTCACAAATAAAAATTAAAAAAATATTTATTTTCCAAACAAATTCAGCTTATGGCTGAAACAAAATTAAGCAATAGAGCGGTTTTAAGTGGCGAATATTAATCTACTGTGTATTTTTGAATTAAAACTTGAATGTTAATTGTTTTTTGTTTGTATAAAATACTTCTTAATGACAACAAGCCGGGCCTCGCGAAATCTTTCTTACTCACACAAAATTTATATCTTGCCTCGTCACTGAGAAGAACGTTAAATGTGGTAACACTAACGGGGTTTTCTTCCGAGAATTTCCCAACAACAATTAAAGTGTATTCTTCCTTTTTATTTTACTTTTAACGTCATCAGTAAACAGCCAGCACCTAGTTACTCAAGCACAATCTATAATTGTTGTTGAGGACTATAACTAGCGTTAGAAAGTTCCAACACACATGCTGGTCAAAGACATCCTTGTTTACACGATTGTACAAAGATTTATGGCTATTTTTAAGATTACATGCAGACTTAATTGTTTTATGTTAAGAAAATTGTATATTCTATTATACTTATAGTTTGTGTAGACTCGTTGAAACCTTTGTTAACTTGGACATGTGTAAAAATTACTATTTATATCCTATTATTAACATACTATAGTAATTGTATTTTGTAAATTTCAGAAGAATAAAAGTCTGTGTGTGCGAACTGCGACTTCTTATATCATAAAATCTCGATGGATACAATCTGAAATTATGCGATCACATCCAATAATTGTATTGTTTAGATAAATTAGAAAAACTAAAATTATGGATAAAAAGAAGAAACCTAGTGTTGCATTTAAACGCAAACAACGCCAGGTAAGAGAAGATAATAGAAAAGAAAAAGTCTAAATTTTTTTTCCAAAAAATTTACCCAATCAACTCAAGCCTGACTGTTCACGAATTATGTAAGGGAATAATGAACAAATATGGAGAGCTAGAATTCAGAAGTATTAACAGCAATGCTATTATTCTTCACAATCACTCATTTCTGCAGCAGCTTAAAAGACATTTAGCAAATTAAAAATGATTTAAGAAATAACAGAGCCCAATCTCGACTCCCACAATTATCACTAATAGCAATTGAAAATAAAACAGCATCAAGGATTTAAACGATGATATTATTGCGAAGTCTCAAGCTAGGAAAAAATTGTAAATTTGAATAAAAAAAATATATTCAAAAAAAAAATTTTTTTCAGTCGGTAGGCCCGATTTTATATTTTTATTTGATAAAACCTAATCAATTACATAGCTGTGGACCTCATTTTTTAATTTGCCCCAGGGTCTCTGGTTACTTAGCTACACCACTGATGATAATATCTGCGATCTTAGACATTCTTTAGCGTTTTTCATCAAATATGACTAAGCAAAATGTGTTTTTACTACGTAATAAATATAGATTGGCATACATAGTGTATACTTAAATTAGGTGTAATATATTATTATTAATAAAAGAGGAATTTTCGTTAAATTTTTATTTGTAGACTAGAGTACAGGAAAAATAATAGCACCTATGTAAATCCACTAATACAAGTCATAATAACTATTAATAGTAAAACCGTTATTTACTATGTAGTATGGCTAATCTAACCCGTGGGAGTGAGAGAGGATATCGGAGACCCTTCAATGTGCTGCTTAACTTGTGTAAAAAGCCGAAGCACAACCAATACGCAGACTGGCGCGGTTGTCCATAGCGGTGGTGTTCTCTTACCATATGCCCATCTGTTGCATTGACCGGTATACTATAAAAAAACCTCTAACAGACGATATTTCAATGACAAAATACAGCAATTCAACTGTGCATCTAAAATAATTAGAACAGTAAACATAGATTTAGCAGAATGTACTCAAGTACAAGAAAAATAAATACCTAAATGTTCTTTTCTATTCTAATAGGCATTTCTTAAAATGTAACAACTTAGGAATTGTGTATTAGGAACGAAATAGAAAAATAATAAATATATAATTATTTTAAAATTAAAACTTGTATTTACCGTAATTGAATGTCCCTTCTACCAATTGATACATCAAAAAATCATTAAACAAATTTCTTATTAGGATAATTTGAATCTACAAATCAAAAGCCTATAAAAAACATCTATTCTGTTTATATACCTACGCTTTTTATTGCGTCGGTTTTACTGAATATGTATTTACATTTCAAAATATGGCTTTTACCATTCCTAAGCTTTATGCTTGAAAATCCAGATAGCTTTTATCCAAGATACAAATATCTGTATATATGATAAAACACAACATAAACTTTATTAATACCCATAAAATTATTACAAAAGTAATCAAACACATAGATAACATTTCTAATATCTTTTGGATGGTTGAACATACCTAATTGAATAACAAATCAAAAGTTTACCGATTGTAATGGATATTTCCAATTTTTTAAAGTTATTTTTAGAATACCTTTTAGCGTTATGAATTTACTATATGCAAGTAATTATTTTTATTACGATGTGGCTTAAAAAGTAGTGTTGACAAAATTAAAACATTATTAAATGCTCATTAAATGGCTTTAGATTTTTGTAAATGAGATGAAAATAGGCAATTTTTTATCATATTACATGAAATAACAGTCGTAAATCACGAAATAACCATCTAAGCTAAAATTAATGCAGATTGCTATAATTAAACTAACAGAAATTAGAAATATTTAACAATGTTAGAATATTTAATTAACTCTACGGCGTGTTTCCGTGTAGATAATGAGTGGTGTCTTGTATCTTGTGGTAATATGCGTTGGGTAAGAACGACTGCGCCCATCCCTGTGAGTGATGCGCTGGTACTAATATTTCCCTTAAAAACAAAATTAATTATTTAGCATCAATAACCAGAATCGAGGAAGTAACAATTAAGTTATTATTGGTGTATTAACATTTTAGTTTGCGTTATAATTTTTATTTTATATTATATAATTATACTATGTTATAAATATTTTGTTGCATAGCGGACAATGCAGCAGGTGGGTTTCTTATATGGTAAGGGAACACACAGAGACAACCGCGACACAATCCGCGCATAGGTTGTGCTGCCAGCTTTTTACGCCGCTTAAGCCTCTAAATGGCCTCCAATATCTTCACTCAGCGAAAGACAGTAGAAGTACCATTTCAAGCACAAATACCGTTTCACGCTGAGTATTCTGTGAGCCCGTGCCCGAATATTAAAATAATTGAACTTTTTTAATGTTACGTTATACGAAGTGTGATTATTTAATAGCGAGAATTATTTAAATGCATCCACCAACTTAAATTTCAACCATAGTCAAAGGTTCCAATCTTATCGAAACAAATAAAAACCATAACGAAAGTATACCTACGTAACCCAAATATTATTAGTATTTACGACCGGCGACATAAGACCGCTATTGTTTTAGTTTCTTCAAGGTTAAGCATCCGCAGTCAAGATTCAAGAGCATTTTTGGTACTGATTTAAAAGTCGAAAACTTAACAATACAGCTTAGCTTTTACATTTACAGTTTACTCTTTTCTTTATGATTAGGATTTTACTTCAGATTTGGATTAAAATTTAACAAAATGATATTAAACTACATTTTTTTAAACTTCAATTCATTTTGAATATTGGGTACTTACGTATTACCAAGTAGATAAAATAAGAGATATAAAAATATACTAAATGTAATAATAAATATATCTATGAAATGAGTAGTCAACTATAATTTTTAACTGATGGACGGAATATTCAAAAATGATTTCAAAATAACCTATATACTTTAAGGAAGATATTTCATGAAATAAACCATTCTATTGCATAATTATTAAGTATAATAATATATTATATGCAAAATTCAAAAATTAAACGCGATTAAATATTTTCTAATCCAAGAAAGATCTTTCATAGCTTTAAACTGAAATTGTGGTGTGTTTTTAAATTATTTAAATTTTAAAACTGTCTATTGCGAGTTTAGAGTGTGTAAATACAAAAAAGTTTAGCACACATGTGGCCTTTTGTTGCATTGATTAATGGTCACTAATGACGGTCCGGTAATTAGTAGGCCTGCATTTGAACAAGCTCAGAAGGAGAGTGTGACTTTGCTTTTGTGTGGTGCTTGCAAAAACAGCTAAGATGATGCTAAATATATTATAGAAATACTTATCAATTTCTTAACAAATAAGAAGGTTATAAATCTCCGTTGCCTAGCAACCCAATTCTTATTTGTTTTTCTCAATGATTTATGGTTGACATACGACGTAACGTCAGGCGTATGACCGTCAACCACGAAGCCATGGATTTCATTAATTATTAACTGTTTTTATTAATTAAGAAGCACCACTACTCTGTGGAATCAGCTGCCAGCAGCGGTATTTCCAAATCAATACATAGTAAAATAAATCAATATATAGTACATATTCCCTATAGACCGCCAACGCACCCGCCGCTCTGTAAGTGTTAGGAGTGTCCATGGGTGGAAGACCGCTAACTCTAAATAATCCTCCTGTTTGTTTGCCACCATTTACATAAAAAAAAGATAAAAATATATTTCGTTGAATGGTTTTGAAATTAAGTATTTTTAATGTGATAGTACTTTAACTCACGGTCTATTAGGTTGTTGTGGAGTTCTATCCCTTTGTCGGCGATTTTTGAACCAATTTGATACTTGAGTCAAAGTCAGACCCGTTTTTTGGGCTAAAGAGCGTTTCTCATCTGGTGTAGGATACCTAGTTTAAGCATAAAAATCTCGAATGAACAACAAGTTTATATTACAAATTATTTAAGTATCTACTTAGATAATTAGTCACAATCTCTAAGCACAAAATAAGTAAAGAATAAGTAAAACCTAAAGTACGCAGACTTACCTGTTCCGGTAGTAGCAATCTTTCAAAGCGTTCCTACTTTTTTCTTTGAAACAATATACAGTTTCCTCACCATCCCATATTGTCTTTGGTAGTGGATATTTCTTTCTTAGTCTATATTTGTCTACAGCACCTGTTTTAATTTATATAAATCCTTTATAAAACGTATTTTATAAAACAAGTTTTAATCTTCATTCACAACGTAAAAAAATTATTGCATTACGAAATAATATGTACTATTGGATAAAAACAATTAAAATAAAACAAATACTGCAACTCTTCAGAATTCCTAAAACATATTATTCATAGCTCCTTTTTTACTGACCGTAAATAAACAATAAAATGAAAAATCGATTAATAAAACAAACCTAAAGCCCGCCCGCGAACCTTTTCTGCCTCTTTGTAATGGGCCTTATACCATAGTGTCTGAAGCATGGAATGATGTTTTGGCGGGAATGTGTGTGTTTCCAAGATGGCGTACAATTCTTGATAAACGCCTCTATGGTAAGCTACCAGCGCGCGAGCCCTAAAACATTAAAAAACTCAATCAACTTTAAAACAAATTAACAGGATTAATTAAAATACATTTAAACAAATACATGTGTATAAATTATAAGATTAATAATATTAATTTATTCATTTTCTTTTTGCTATCAGAGGTGGTGGGTGCTTATGTTGTTTAGATACAGACCACTTCAACTGTCTAGAATGTAGTTGAATAAGCTAAAATTGACAAAAAAAAATTACCGCAAAACCGTTTCATTTCCACAAACAAGCTGACTTTCGGGCAAACTCCACAAAAAAGCTGCCAATTTTTCTATGTCACCTTTTTGTTGAAGTGCCTCACACATACACTGAACTTGCTCTGAATTGAAATTGACCCGTCGCATTGCACCACTCTCGAAGTAAGACAGCCTTCCGTCGCTTGGTACATTTTCAAAGTTCTGATTATTCGTTTCAATTTCAATCCCGCTCAAATGGTTCTCATTTTGCACGCATTTCTGCGTGTCACTGAAGTATGAACGCATCCTTTCATCGCTTTCAATTTGAAAGAAATTGTCATTTATCGGTGGGAGTTTGAGTTCGAAATTCAAATATTTTTTGCTTCGCGGCGGGCTGGCGTAGTCAAAATTTTTGTTGCTCTCTATCAAGTATACGTCTTTGTTTCTTTCTGTTGGTGACTTTTGCTGACAGGAGAAATATTGCTTTTCTTGAATATCAGGTTGATAAAAGTTGGCGTTTTGCTTCTCATAGGTGTATGGTGGTAATGATGTCTCTGATTCACTGGTCATATCACTGGCTGGACTGAGACGATCTGAGCATTCCATACTTGTGGATTTCATCACCGTTTATCGAATTCTGGAAGCATTTACTAAAACTCAAATGTCTTACTAAACTCATAAAAGAATCATCAAATTTATTTTTTATTTATTATGATCTATATAACACGATTATAAGAATAATAAAAACAATCTAGAAAAAGTATTTCACGTCAATTTAGGTAAGTCATCGTTCTTAAATCTGTCCTTTTGTCAAAGATTACATACTTCGAATTTGTGATCTAAATAATATGTTGTTGAATGACAAAGAGAAACAACGAAAACTAAATAAGAATTATAAGTATTAATAAGTATTATGTGTATCTGTAATATTATAAAGCTGAAGAGTGTGTCTGTTTGAACACGACAATCTCAGGAACCGCTGGGCATATTTGAAAACTTCTTTCAGTGTTAGATTACCATTAGACCATTTATCGACGAAGGGTATATAATATTTTTAAAAAAATATATTCTTAAAAGAATCCGTTAATGTAAGCCAAGGTGTAAAAAATGGCTCCAAAAAATGCTTACAGAACAAAACAATATTACTACTACAATTTGGCAGAACGTAGTCTTAATATTAATTCTTGAAAATTCTACAAATTTAATATGAACTACGTAAAAAATAACAATAATTTTAAATTACTCAACGATCACAAAATATAGGTATTGTATTCATAACATCCTACATGACCGGATACAATTTAAAAACATTTTTTTCGACTGACGAAAATATGGGTCATAATATTTTTTCGCAGCGTTTACTTAAGTAATTGCCATTTATTATTAGATTTTTCTACGTTTCACATAATCTTTATAAGAATTATATAGACTGAGAATTATTTAGAAGTGTATCTATTAATTAGTATATCGGATAACGGAGCAGGTGGGTCTCATATATGGTAAGAGAACACCGCCGCCCATGGATAACAGCGCCACAATCCGCGCATTGGTTGTGATGCCGGCTTTTTACGCCACTCAAGCGGCACTTTTTAAGGGCCGATATCCTCAATCACTTAGCGAAACGTTGTACTGACAAGTATCGTTTCACGTTGAGTATTCTGTGAGCCCGTGGTAGCCGACGACGGACGAGCTTGCCGGTTGTGGCTTCAGCATTGCTCTCCTACGGGTGTGAAATTTGCCTTTGATTGAGCAATAGATCCATTATATCTACATTTTTCTTAAGCTACGCATAGCTCTATACCTATTCTGTACCTAAACGTTAATCTTAATTGTTGAGTGATAATAAATATTCTAACAGTTAAGGATAAGATATTCTTAACTGTCAATCTGATCTTAGTACATTTAGGAATAGCCATAGACCATAACTGAAGCAGGTTTCAGGCTATAAAATTATAAATAGTAAAAATAAATTTAATTATATATAAGCCATTATCTTTTAATTTGTATATGAAGTGCATTTACACAACTGAAATTTGGCCGTATATCTGTTTAATTTATTTCATTTTGAAGACGAACTTTATATGCGTTAATGTTTGTTTTAATTATAACTTAAAATTAATGGTTTATAGTTGTTTTAATTTATTAAAAAAATATTAAGCCAAAGAAACGAAATTAGTAACACGAAAAAAAGTATTTAAAATTGATTAATTTATAAAACAATCGTATAAACCGTTTAATATGTCATTATTCATCGAAATCTCTCAACAATAGATAAAATTTATTTTTCTTATACAAATAAAAAACTTACCCAATTAAAAATAAACTAATTTAACTTAAAACTTATTGCACAGTCCGGTGTTCTATTTCAAATATTCACAAAAATAAATTATTCACACACCCTCACTGAATGAAATCACGGGGTCAAATGACAAAGGCTTCCCATTTCAAAGAGGGTTCTGTCAGTGTGCGACAAAGACAGAACATGGGCGGGACCTATTTTTATTTTTATTTTTTCGCAAAAGCGACGCTTCGCACCAGGTGAGGCAGGTTTTTTATTTTCTTTAATCATTCACGTTAATAGAATTGTAACTTTATTCATAATTAAATAATAGTTAAATCTGAACTATGCTCAATGAATACAGGACTCTGTTAGGTATATCAATAAAAACAGAAACAAATTCGTTTTCAAGTATTTATCAATAATTCGGCATAATTTTTTTATATAGATAATTATTGATAAATGTGTATATCCACGCTTATAAAACAAATTGTCTTGTATAGTTTAATTTATAAATATAAAACACGTTTGCAGGTTGTAATTATGAAATAACAGAATTTCCACCATAAAAATGCCGAGACATGGGGGTGTCCTGTTGCTTCTACTTGGAAAACGTTCGTGAGAAACAAACAAGCAACGTACTCGGAATAAGCAGTATGTGGAAAATTATAAGAATAAAAGCATCCTGTTTCTGTATTATTACTACCTATCTTTATTTTTTTTCTATAGTTTCTATTTAATTTTAATAGGGATGACATATGTATGACCTTTGTATGATTTGATTTGTTGATTGTATGATTGATTGATGAATATTAACTTCATAATTGGATTTTGGTACTTATTTTTTACGAATGTTTTTATATATTGAATAAATATATGTTAATTTCAGATGTAATAATATGTTCAAAATGTATGAAAAATTAATAAAACCCGTTGGGTGTCGATACAAATTAACTGGTACCTACTATGTACTACTACTGTCATGCCCGTGGGAAAGCCATTCTGAGGCATATACTGACGCACAAATTGGGCCGGCCCGTCTGAAGTGATACCACGGACTCTCAGAATACTCAGCGTGAATGAGGATATAGGCGACCCTAGAACTTATACCGTTAAATCGGCGTAAATACCCGGTAACATAACGAAAAACTAGAATTTCGGCGGGGTTGTTATAACTGATATAAGTATAAAAATTCGTTCTTTGGGCAAAATATTTACTTGGTTTAGGATTTAGTAGGATTTGTATATTTATAAAATAAAAATATAAGAAAATACATGAAATTAAATTCCATGATACATGTAGTAGGTATGTAATTGTTTTATGCCCTCGAAGATTTGCTGAAGTCGGTTACGTTGAGGACAACATTTATTAAAATACGGATTATCAGCTCGTGACGACATCATTGATATGGCGATAGAGAATTGGTTGAGGAAGGCTAAAGACGGAGACAATTGGATTAAGTTGTAGGAGGCCCAAACCCAAACAGGGGTTCCAACTTTCAACACCTGAAGAGGAGGCGTGATGATCTATAGTGATTAAATTAAAAAATTGAATTTTACGGCCTCATTTTAATTGTTATAACCTCGCGTATAACAAATGAATAAAAGGCACGCATATGAACATTGTATATAAAAATGCAATTACTTCACATTTGTGAGAACGTCCCAGACTGACATACAATATTGTCAGTTATCGCAATGAATGAACTTTTTACGTTGATTTGACATAAAACTATCGCCGTGTGAATGGACGAAACGGCAAAATCCTACATCGCGAAAAAATCGCTAACACAGGCTACAGCAAGCCTCTTCTTCATTTAAAGCTATACTTTATAATTTATAACCTATGTGTATCGCAGGCGTGGTTAGTAAATTAAAAATACATTATGGCCTTATATTGGCGTAGGGAGTTATTATTTTAGGTACCTTTAGTGGACAACGGAGCAGGTCTCCTATATGCTAGGGAACATCACCGCCTATGGACAATTGCAACACAGTCCACGCTTTGGTTGTGTTACAGGTTTTTTAGTTTTTACACTGCTTAAGCGGTATAATTTCAAGGAGCTCCGATATCCTCACTCGCTCAGCGATATACAATACGTACCTAAGATTTAACGCTGAGTTTTCTGCGGTCCCATTGTGTCACTTCGAACGAGCCGGCCCAATCAGTGCTTCAACATATATCAGCATAGCTCTCCCACGGGTGCAGATATCGAAACACACCTCTTTTCAAAAGCAGGCTGCAGTACTTGATCACTTCACTTACTACTGATTAACTGATATGTACTTCTGACTTAGCTTTAACTCAGAGTTTTTACTGATTTAAGAGAAAGACCTTATTAATTTTGTTTGTCCATTGATTTATCATTTATTCATATTATATGAAATATAGAATAATTTGTACCTACTGTATACATTCATATTCATGTTAGCAACGTATTTTATAAAATTCTCTTGCGTAATTTCTTTGATATATGATGCTTATTTTTACAAGAAATTGGCGTAAGCTGTTTTAAATGTTCTGACATTTAAAAAATTGAAAGTAAGCACTTCAATCATAATTGATAATTTGCTTTAAAGAAACGCTTGTCAAACCCTTAGATGTATTAAATTTCCGATTTTCAAAACGTAGATACATAACATAATTACATAGGTTCCTACATATCAAAATTTGCTTATGGTATTTTCAAACGTCAAATTAACCTGAATCAAATTCCGTCCGTTGAACTATAAGTAACTAGGTAGGTATCAAGTTTGTTTACATAGCGGCTTGCCTTATAAAAATATTGTTTACTAATCACTATATGGGCGGTCAAATTGTTTATTGGCGCCAAATTGACGGAAATTTATTATGAATTTCGATTGAATTGGATATGTTAAGCATTGATTAGGTACCTACTTATCTTTGTAAGAACTTATTTATTATATAATTGATTTCTAAAGCTCAAATTTCGTTTATTTTAAAACAATAGTTAAGAAAGACCTCTTGCGGCTAGATCTTATCAGAGCTAGATTAGGAAAATATTTTTTTTAAACTGTTTAGTTTTTTAAGTTTACCATTTTAGTAAATTTTCCAAACGACTTATATTATTGAAATAAGAAAATGTAGGTACGTCGAGTTTATAAAATCTGAGTAGAAAAGTACCTATCTAAATTAAGTTTACAACCTATATTATAAAAGATATTAGTTTTATCATCAATAAACACCATGTTTTTGAAATGACAAACGCTGTTGATATAAGGCCTTCACAGCTTCTCACGGACTTTTGGAGCAGATCCCTTCCAGAGACCGAATAAATTATAAATTAGTTTATAATTCTCCAATCCAATATCTCTCGATTCGTGGTAGACTTATAAAAGCAGTTAACTTCAATAATTGCAAATGGTTCTTTTAAATATTTCATGTTTGTATATTTAAATTTTAAAATCAAAAGGAACAGATAAAACTACAAAATATTTTTACAATGAGTGGTCAAATAAAAGACTATACCTACTGTAGAACATTTGATTTAATTCAACCAATATACCTAGGTAGATATATTTATTAAATTACAATCTGAACCGCCAACCCCATTGTCTAATAAGATCCCCATTTATTTAATTTAATAATTTCATACAATCAATTCCGTAAACTTATTTCCTACTCTATTAAGTAATTCATTATCAAAGTTCTTGTTAATAAGGTATCTGTAGGTATTTAAATTTGTAAACGCATTAGATTTTCAAAAATGTATTGTATGTGGGCTTAATACGTCACAAAATAAAAGCTAAATATAAGACATTAAAATCTCGGATTTCACTAAAATTCCGTAAAAAAGATTATTTTCCATAATGATACAGTATATTGATCACACCTGACTGACACTTCGCTCTCATTGGTATAAACTTGGATAGGGGTGAGTGGGCTTAGCCCTGATTGGATAATGGTTTAGGGGTGTAGAAGATATCACGTTTCGCTTGTTAAACCGAGTGCTCTAGGATTTTGTTACCGTTTTTAGGATTATAAAATTCCGAAGTATTTAATTGAATATTTTATACGAAATTAATTTCATCATCTTCATTCATCATCGTCATTCGTGGTGCATAATACAATGTAATCACAGAATACTATGTAGATACAGGAAACGGTGCTTGACGCCTGTACTGTGTTTCGCTGAATGAGTTAGGATATCGGAGGCCCTTAAAAATGCCACTTAAGTGGCGTAGAAAACCGGCAGCAACCAATGCGACTATGGCGCAGTTGTCTATGGGTGGCGGTGTTCTTTTACCATATAGAATAGAAGACTCGTTTGCTCCGTTGTCCGCTATTGGTATCATAAAAAAAAATAGTTTATTATTATAGAATTATTATATAATATCAAAATTGTTATCTTTGATGTCCTTGTCAATTCCGTTCCTTGCCAAACAGTTTATGCTGAAAACTTTGTAAATTTTATACATAAAGCTGAAAATATAATATTAAAAGATAAAAAAATATGGTAATGTTGGAAACGACCAGGAGGGTCATCAAGGATTAGCGGTCCTTCACCCATGGACATCCCTAGCTCTTGCAGCGCCGCGGTTGTGTTGCCGGCCTTTAAGTAATAGGTAAACTCTTTTTATGTAGGTCTCCAAGTCGCATTGGTTTATAAATTAAAACTATATTTCCTACATGTACCTTAGAATAAAAACTTGCCTCGCTGTTACCGAAATGGGTCTTTCTAAGAAAGGATTTAGGATAAGCCAATCACAGATAAACAAACCTTCATGAGAGACATTTTATGTTAGCTGCAACGGAGATGGGATTATGATATTCGTAACAAAAATTACGCTTTTACTTAAATCTGTAGCTTATTATTATATAAAAACTTTGTACCTTTGGTATACAAACAATCTATAGATGAAAGCATATAATTTTTTAATGGAAAATAATTCTTAATATTTTATAATGTCCTTAACTTAATTATCTGACAATAGCCCAATATATGAAAATTAAAAATAAACTTTTCAATTAACGATTCCTGTCGCTGAAATCATAGAGGTCACTCTTCCAACCAAACATGCCAATTTTTTATTTTTGTAAAAAATTCAATAGCCTTAGATAACTCACAGAGATTTCTCTATAGGTATGTAATGTACCTTGAGTAGGTACTTGCATCACCAATACAATTTAAATTTATTTTTCAATGTATGTATTTA
>DWCF01005618.1:0-13870 GCA_018230265.1 Delias oraia
GATGGAGTTGTAAGTATAAAATATTGAGAAACCTCCTACTCTATGATAAATGATTCACCGACCATGGACATTTTGCTGTGAGTCACGGGAACTTTACCGAGCTTTATGTAGGCTTTTAGGGTATAATTCCAAAGAGTTTTGAGCGGTATAAACTGCCCTAAAAACAATTCAATTCAATAATTTTTATAATCCAATTATATTCAAATAAAATGAAACATAGTATCATACAAATAATATTATTTTAGTAATGTTCATAATACATTGTGCAAAAAAACAGTATATTATGTTTTTTTAAAAAAAACTCTCTTTATATTTTATACATAATATTATTTAAAATAATTTCAAATTACAATATTCATATTGCAAAAAGACTGAAATGGGTGAAAATTAAAGGAAAACTACAAGCAAGGAGGTTTCTCTTTCATCATCATCATTTCACCCGTAAGTCGTCTACTGCTGGACATAGGCCTCCCATATACAAACATAAGTTTGTTTTTTTTACAATATAATATACAGTTAAATATATTATTTTTTTCAGCATTAGCAAGTTCTCCTCGGGTCGTCTGCTACTACACAAACTGGTCGGTGTATCGGCCAGGTACAGCCAAGTTCAACCCACAGAATATAAATCCCTACCTGTGCACGCATCTTGTCTATGCGTTTGGTGGGTTCACGAAGAACAACACCCTGAAGCCTTTTGACAAATACCAGGATATTGAGAAAGGTAGACACTGATACAATGAATTAAAAAATCTCATCCATTAATTTAAGCTTACATATGAATTCTTTTGTTGCGGTATTTGTTACCAAACTCCTACGAAAAAAAACTCGGCTCGTCCGAAGTGATGCCACGTGCTCACAGAGCACTTAGTTTGAAATAGTAGTTGTACTTGAAACGGTTCCTCTATTATGTTTCGCTGAGTGAGTAAGAATATCGGAGATCTTTAAAAATGCCGCTTTAGTGGCGTTAGAAGCCGGGAACATAACCAATGCTCGGTCTGTAGCGTGGTTGTCCATGGGCAGCGGTGCTCTCTTACTATATAGGAGACACTTCGTTGTTCAATATACTATAAAAAAATTATAATTGCTTTGATTTAGGGCAAATTTAGCTCGGTAAAGTATAAGTTAAGAAATATATATTATGTTATTAATAGTTGAATTTTATAAAATTCGACAAAAACTGGTTTATTTTATTTCTTTTTTAACAATATAGGACCCATTGCTATTATAGGTATAAATATTTTATAATTAATAGTGTAATTTGAAAATAGGTGGCTACGCGAAGTTCACCGGACTGAAGACGTATAACAAGAACTTAAAAACTCTGCTTGCAATTGGCGGTTGGAATGAGGGCTCCTCCCGTTTCTCCCCGATGGTAGCTTCCAAGGACAGAAGAAAAGAGTTCGTCCGTAATGTTATCAAGGTAATATATCCTACAGATTTTCTACAGTCTCTACAATTTAGAGTCTAGTGGCCGGATAGTCGTGTAAGTTGCGTGGAGTCACTGCGTTCGTTTCTCGATCCGAAAAAATTTTATTGGGTATTTGTAAGAGCTTGAGTGTGACCGTATTAATTATTTGACATTGTCTTATTCGTGGGACAGTATGCTTGTTGGGCCAGCTTGGGTCATGAGCTCACAGAATACCCGTCTGAATGTTGTCTGTAGCTGAGTGAGTGTAAATATCGGAGGTTTTGGATGTTATATATTAAAATGCGTAGATTGTGGCGCGATTGTCCATGGGCGATGGTGATCTTTTACCATAAAGCAGACCAGCCTACTCTGATGCCATACTATAAAAAAGCTTTCTTTTATATAATTAAAAAAAATACCTGATTTATAGATCTATGCAAACAAAAATTATATAAAATAAATAATTGTAAATAAACAAGTACTTATATCAATATAAAATAAATATATTTCTTAAAACAAAAATATGATTTATAAGTTAGAAATAAACCAAAAAATTAAAAAAAAAGACTTAACTATCACCAAACTTCAATTCGTTCGTTCAGTTGTACCTCATTATATTGTAAACAAAGTTGTAATCAATCAACTGCCGGTATATTTACTAATGAACTGGATATTTTAAACATTCCAATGTAATTGCTTTGTATTTTGTTTCTCCCCCCACTTCAGATGTCTCCCGGGACAAGCAAACCAGTTTTACCTCAAAATCGGTAGCCCAGTATTTTTTTATAGTATAGCAGACAACGGAGCAGGTGGGTCTCCTATATGGTAAGAGAACACCGCCCATTGACAGCCGCGCCACAGTCCGTGCTTTGGTTGTGTTGCCGGCTTCTAACGCCACTTAAGCGGCATTTTTAAGGGCCTCCGATCCTCTATTAAGTGTTAGAAAGCATTATAAAGATTGTTAAATGTTATTTTACTCAACAAAAGCCAAATGGTTGTTAAAAGCCAATTTAAGTGCACTTAAAAATTACTCAAATTTCTTTGTACGTGTAACATTAATTACTTTTCATCGCAGCGGTACGAGGTATAATAAAATTGCTCGAAAAGTTTACTTTCTAACTCATTACACGTTATTACCGGATATCTGGTTGAGTTTGCGACAGGAAACATCTTATTGAGAAAAATAACATTTATACTAATAAATAACGATTAAAACATTTACTTGTCGTTTCTCTATGTGTCTTTATAGCTCATATGAACCACCATTGTGAGGTGTTTTTTTTATTTTAAGACTATTAATTACACTACAAACTCAAATTCGGCCTCATATGATAAACTGATCGCACCTCTTGGCGGGAGCTCCAAACATCAGCTTCTTCCTCTAGATCTCATACAGCGTGGAGCAGCTCAAATTGTTGACGATTAGATCCTTTAAAACCAGCTTGACTTTTTGGCGTTGGGTAAAGATTTTGCTTCGCTCAGCACCTTCTAACGCATTTATCGCGGGGAATGTTTTGTTTTAACTAAAAGTTTAAGTATTAAACCATGTTTAAGACTTGTTTTGCATTTAGGCATTATTTAGCAAAACAACTATTAAACAACTGTCTTAATAAATTATTGTGGTAAGATTGTGGGACTTCTTTATGTATGTGGTGTATATTAACAAAAATTCAACTGCCTACAGTTCCTCCGACAAAACCACTTCGACGGGTTAGACCTGGATTGGGAGTATCCAGCATTCCGTGATGGCAGCAAGCCAAAAGATCGGGAGCATTACGCTAAGTTAGTGAGAGAGCTACGCGAGGAGTTTGAAAGAGAATCGGAGAAGACTGGCAAACAGAGATTGCTGCTGACGATGGCAGTGCCAGCGGGTATTGAGTACATACAGAAGGGCTACGACATTAAGACTTTGAACAAGTAAGTTAGGTACTTACGTATTAACGCCATCGCGGCAAGAATTCTAAAACGTTTTTTGGCTTATAAAGTGTTTGATTTCAATAATTTATGTTTAGCTTTGCTTTAAGTTCTTACCTAACCTAACCTAAACATTAAATTTTTATCGCGGTGCCGTTAATAGGTAAATACCTTAAGTTATTATTTTATGATATAGCAATTAACAGAGCAGGCGGTTCTCATATCACCGCTGCCCATAGACCGCGCCTATATTCACGTTTGCTCTGTTTTCGGTCTTTTAACAACTTATCGCACTTCTGGTATACTTCCTCATTCAGCGAGACAGTACAAATACTGTTTCACACTGGTATTCTGTGAGTGTCATATCATTTTTGACGAGTTGTCCCTATTAGTTGTCAAAATATGCTTTATCATGATTCTCCCACAACTAAGACAAGTAACACTCGCTCAATATCTATCAAAAATATATATATATATATATATCTCTTCCAAAAACCCAATATATTATAAATTCATTTATAAAGTTTTATTCGCCCTAGAATGTGGTCCGTGTAATGATATCTTTCGTTTAGGCTTATAAGACCATTTAGGTACGAGGCTCTTAAAATATTAAATAAAAGACAAAAATGAAGTTGGCCGTGGCAATCATGACATAGTTTAAGCCGTTGGACGATCCACTGCTGGACATAGGCCTCTCCTTTGGACCTGTATGCATACCTGTCGGGGGCGATGTGCATACAGCGTCTTCCGGCGACCTGTATAAGGTCGTCTGTCCACCTTGTGGGTGGCCGTGCTATGCTGCGTTTGCAAATCCGTGGTGTCCACCCTAGCTCTTTTCGGCCCCACCGGCCGTCTGCTCTGTGTGCAATGTAGCCTGCCCATATTACACATTAAAGTGAATGTTAAAGATGTTCCTGTAAAGTTCAAGGTGCGCCGGCGCAGCTCATATTACCTTAACCGCATTTGCATCACGGAAGCTGACCGTTCAACTTTGCATTCCACAATTTATTACCTTGCTCAATACTTTTTATTGTTAAATATGTAAAAAAACACAAGTGGAAAATTGTCTATGCCGACAACAGAAATAAAATTTAAATTGAGAGCCACATAGCTAAGGGTTTTTATAAACCTCAAGAGGAATCGGGTTCGAATCGCAGTCCGAACAAAAAAAGTATTATAAATTATAATGTTTCGGTTTTTGGAAAGGCTTGATAGTGGCCGTGCGAGTATCTTACCACTGTCGCACTGGGAGAGCCTCGCTGAAACATATGCTGACGCACTAATTGGGCCCATTTGGGCCGGCTCGTCCGAAGTGATATAGGGCTCACAGAATACTCATCGTGGAACGGTACTTGTACTATGTGTCGATGAGTGAGGCCTTGAAATTATACCGTTTCTTAAAATGTCAATACCAAACTTATGCGTAAATTGTCAGCAGAGTGATATCCGGAATGAATATTGAATCCGGAGTGAATTTATATTATGTTAGCATGTCTTTTATTGTTAAACCCTTGCAAATGAATAAATTAGAAATTAAATTTTATTAGACGGGATTGAATTCATTACCCATGACTTGTTTATTATTCTATAGCGGACAACAGAGCAGGTGGGTCTCCTATATGTTATGATAAAAGAACACCAGCGTCCATGAACAACCTCGCCACAGTCCGCGCATTATTTTTCTTGCTGGCTTTTTACGCCAGTTAAGCGGCATTTTAGGGGCCTCCGAAATCCTCTCTTACTCTGCGAAACACAGTATAAGTACCGTTTCACGCTGAGTATTCTGTGAGCCCGTGGTATCACTTCGGACGAGCCGGTCTAACAAGTGCGTCAGCATGGTGATGCTATGCCTCTAGGACATTAAGTATATATTGTTGTTTTTCTTAAACCCAAGGTAGTTTGAAAACTTGTTAATATAACCACGATCAGTTACCCAACGGCCGTCAACACAACCGAAGGTACGTGTGATACTCGATGTGAATTACCATCGAACACGACACTTGCGAAATGCGTTAGCACATTACAACCACGGCGACACCTCGAATTCTAGTTCAATGTTAAATTGCACAATTTAATCTTCTTGATTGGTTTAGTTCAAAGTTCTTATCCCTTAAAGGATGGCAGCGCATTCGCGACTCTGCTGCGGCTAAGGCTTTCGAGCAATGTACCATCCTAAATGAGCCTCTTCCTCTTTTGCCACCATATTTTTTATAGTATAAACTGAAGAATAAACATTACACAATTGTTGTAAATTTTAAGTAGTGGCTCGGAATTATTTTTTATGATTTAGTGGACAATATTATGGTAAAGAGCCAAGCTAAAGCATATGTGGACATACAAATTGGGCCGATTCTATATCTTCGATTGTTAAGGAACAATTCCGCTTAATTGATGTAAAAAGCCGGCAATAAAACCAATGCTCGGAATGTGGTGCGGTTGTCCGTGAGCGGCGGTATTCTCTTACCATATAAGGGACCTACATGCTCCGTTGTCCGCTATATCTTAAAAAACATGATCCCGAGACACTACTTTAAAACTAACAGTAATTTTGTAATGTTTAGTCTTGGTGTGGCTATGGGTTCAGTAATGCAGCAATTTTCTAAGCACCAATGTCTGTCAATCAATATTTGCATAAATTTCACCACCTCATAGGTCACAGTTACGTGACGAGTGAACTAACACGTTTTGTAATATAAACAATGGGATGTAATGGGTACAATATTAACCGACCTTCAAAAAACGAAAAAGGAGGTTATTATTTATTTAAAACTTACCTATATAACAAAAAAAACTATGTACAAGTAAGTTAAAAGGGTAAAATATCTTTAAAATATACCTACTATTATGGTTTATCTATGGTATAGCGGACAACGGAGTAGGTGAGTCTTCTATAGGGTAAGAGATCACTACCGCCGTTCGACCACCGCGCCACTGTCCTCGTCGCTGTCGCTTATGTTTTTTTTTGTATCCAGAAACACCTATTTTATATTAATTCTCCACTTCTTTTTCAGATACTTGGACTGGATGAACCTATTATCATACGACTACCACTCCGCCTTCGAGCCAGCTGTGAACCACCACGCCCCGCTCTATCCTCTGGAGGAACCCAACGAATATAGCGTCGACAATGAACTCAATATAGTAAGTATCTAATGCCTATTTGCCAAAACATGTTTGTAATATTTTTCTCCATTAATAAAACATCAAATGCATTTGATCCTAAAATCTATTCGATCTAAGATATGAAATAATATCTTTGATAAATTTTACAATCTATAAGTTAAATTATATATAAGTTAAATTATATATAAGTAGAGATATAATATATACGGCTTTCTTATGGATCGGATCGTAAAATGCGTCAATGTGTTCTAAATATAGATATTCAGAAGAAAATTAGTCATATAAAACGACATTTAAATTTAACTAACATGTCGCTAAACTAATATGTCGCCTCCTTGGTGTAACGAGAGAGTCAAGAAACGTCAAAAGTGACAGGAACATCGGTCAAAGAGCGTTTTTCTAGACGTTTTTTCACTCTGACAGAGTGCCGTGCTCTTATGCGTGAGAAGGAACGGATAATCCATTTGCATCACGCTTCACAATGCTGAATTTAGTGTCTCTCTTTAATTATTGAAATCAAAAGTGCCGATTATAATAACGTAGCTATTTTGTGTGTCATCGTAAATAATTGAATATTGTCATCCTTAAAAAAGTGGTATTAATTCTCCTCGCCCGACAACCAACGACCACTCGACATTTAAGGATGAACTGCAAAGGTAATGATAATGGGCTATGTATCGTTAAATATTTAATTCATTTTATCTACTTTTTTCACTTCAAAAAAACAGTATATTTTTTATGACATCAGTCACATCTTTTTTTACGTTGCTTTACCAGTCAGCTATAATAAATTTATTTTATATACATATATATTCTATACATATATATCTCGTTTTACATATATATTTATATATATAGTCGGGTTAGTTATACTATTTACACTAAAAGAATTGGATAGATTTTCATTAAATTATATACGGAAATAACTTACTCAATGTACTTTTTATTAAAGAAAATAATTGAAAGGTTTTAAGTCTACCAATTTTTCATAATTTGACACGGTAGTTGGCTATATCGGGTTATATTAATTTACTAAAAGTAACCCGTGGGAGAGCCATGCTAAAGCATATGCTGACGCACTAATTGGGCCGGCTCATACGAAGCTTTACCACGGCCTTACAGAATGCTCAGCGTGAAACTGTACTTGTACTGTGTTTCGAAGAGTGAGTGATGATACCGTAGGTCCTTAAAAAGTACCAATTAAAGGGTACGGCGTAAAAAGCCGGCAACATAACCATTGCGCGGACCACAAACCAACCACGGGCAAACAGAATACTCCGGGTGAAATGGTAGTTTAACTTGAAACAGTGCTTCGACGGTGCTCTCTTACCACATAGGAGTACCACCTGCTCTGTTGTCCGCTATATCATAAAATATCCGTTTAATATAAGAACTTTAATTGCCTCACGTAGGAAGATGAAAAAGTTTATTATAAAAACGTATACATTGCCACAGAAAATAATTACTAAGGATTTGTATAATTGAAATATCTCCCGGAAATAATATACTCAGATATAATTTTAAAAGTGTTTGCATTTTTTAATTACACTACATTTATGTGACACTCCTTGTGATTCCAGGACTATACAATAAAATTCTACCTGGAGAATGGTGCGAGTCCAGACAAATTGGTCCTGGGTATACCGACATATGGGCGTTCGTATACGCTTTTCAATCCTGATGCTTTTGAGATTGGGTCCCCGGCTGATGGACCTGGGGAGCAGGGAGATGCTACGAGAGAAAAAGGATATTTAGCCTTTTACGAGGTAATTTCTATACAAAAATCTATAATTTAAAAGATACATAATAAAAAATATTATTTTTATCAAAAGATTTGAAAGCGTAGCTAAAAAGTCTTATAAGCATACCACGAAGCGAGAGGTACCGGGCTCGTTTTCTGATTCGAATAAAAAAAAATTATCCGATCTTTGCGAGGGTTTGATAGTGGCCGGGAGAATATCTTAACGCTGTCACATCCGTGGAAGTGATGCTCAGCTCGGTTGTACGGGCAACGGGCTCACCAAATACTCAATGTATCGCTTAGTGAGTGAGGATATCGGAAGCCGATGATTGTAAGTGGAGGTGGGCCAAAACGCCAGCAATAGCCAGCGTGTTTTTTGCAGCGGTTGTCCATGGGCGGTAGTTTCTTAACCTGAATGTGACCTGCCTGTTCCGTTGCTCGCTATACAATAAAAAAAATCAATTTAATACAATTTCAGATTTGCGAAGCCCTTAAAGGCAATATAAAGAAACGAGCCATCGAATCTTATGAGGAGGAAGAAGAAGATTCGGACGAAGACGAAGAAGAAGAGAACGAAGAGTGGACCGTGATGTTTCCGAACCCTAACGCGATGGGGCCAGTGGCGTATAAGGGCAACCAATGGGTTGGGTATGATGACATTGAAATAGTCAAGAAGAAGGGAGAATACGTCGCTGAAAATGGTCTTGGAGGTACACATTGACTTTTAATTTGTAAAGACAAGTTTACATTAACTTTTGCACCCGTGAGAGAGCCACGCTGACGCACTAATTGGCTCGGCTCGTGCGAACGTGAAACGTTTTCCTTAAAGGCCGGCAACGCACCTGCGGGTCTACATGGGCTGGGGGTGTCCATGGGCGGAGGAGTGCTTGCCCTGGGTGAGCCCCCTGCTCATTTGCCAGCGTTAATATATAAATAAAAAAAAGAAACGGTAGTTGTACTTGAAACAATGCTTCTTCTGTGTTTCGCTGAGTGATAAGGATATCAGAGGCCCTTAAAACTGCCGCATAAGCGTAAAAAGCCAGCATTACAAACAAATTTATTTCTCTTTACAGGTATTATGTTTTGGTCTATTGACAACGATGACTTCCGGGGTACCTGCTACGGGAAACCATACCCGCTCATCGAAGCTGCTAAGGAGGCCTACATCTCCAAATTGGGGTATTTTTTCTATTATATTCGATTTTTCGATACAAAAAATTACTCGTGTAATTGTTGCTGGACTAAGAAATATATCTTAATCTCTCTAAATATATATCTTAATGTAATCTCTCTCAATCTAAAAATCTCCTTATATTATTTATTATATCTAAGAAATATATCTTATAATATTAATACACTTAAGATATTACACTAATTATTCAAGTCGTGTAATGAGAAAATTATAATAGAAAGGCAATAAATACAATATCTGTTTATTCTAGAATCAAGATGCTTCTTTGAATATGTGTTTTTAACTAAATTTTTTTTCTTTCAAAACCGAGTTGATTTGCGACTTTTCGCATTTACTGATTTATTATGACAAGATAAAGCGGATCCGCTTGATGGTAATAGACATTTCACACTTCGCCGCCCATGGACATTTCACACTTCACACAATCCACGCTTAGGTTGTGTAGTTGGCTTTATATGCATCTTAAGCTGTAAAGCTAGACAAGAGTAAAAGACTAAACAACATTACAATTACTATTTCATGCTGGTATATTGTGAGTCCGTGCTATTATTCTGGACAAGCCGAGAAAATTAATGCATCACCGTCGCCCACGTACAACCGCACTTCTTTACTTATTAAATTTGGTTGTGTTGTTGACTTTTACGCCATTAAAGCGGTAATTATTGCTGGGTCTCTGATATTCTCACTCAATTAGCAAACAACAATACCATTAATGTATCACGCTGGTATTTTGTGAGTCCGTGGTATCACTGTGGACGACCATGTTAGTGCGTCAATATTTGCTTCACCATGGCTCTCGTTCAGGTATAAACTATACGGTTTATACTATTTAATATATACTAATTTGTTTGCATTTTCAGATCTACCGAGAACTCAGTAAGACAGATAGAGCCTTCAAGATCTAGCAACCGGAGGAAGTCTAGGCCTCGTTCTACAACAACTACTACTACCACATCAAAACCTACCGCTAAGTAAGTTTTTTTATGAAATTAGTGGCAAACGAGCAGAATGCTCACCTAGAATAAGCGGACCTCTGCCAATGGACAGAAAGGGCTAGCCTTTCAAAGCCGCGGATGCGTAGGTGGCCTTTAAGAAATAGGTACGCTTTTTTTCTTGAAGATCCCAAGTCGTATTGGTTTGGAAATATCTCTGCCAGCAGCTGATTCCACAGAGTCGTGGTGCGGGGCACAAAATGCCATAAAAACTGCTCAGTTGTGGATTGATAAACATCGAATTTTGCCTGTGCGCGTAAACGTAGTTTTAATAATGACTGATCAGAGCGCTAGCGTCTTGGCGTGATATTTGTTTGTGATTTAGAATGTATCAAGTGATATCCAGAAAGCTTAATAGGTAAAAGTGTAAAAAATCGATGCTTCGAAATCACTTTTCGGTCTTAAACCTATAATTTAATATCATATTACTATGCTCAGTGAATGGACTAAAATAAACATTGTTAACAAATTATAATCCAAGTGTTTTGTGCTCGGACTCAATTACATTTTCATTATTTCAGGAAAGCAAGAGTAACTCCAAGCTCAACTCCGGCTTGGAACCTGATTACCCCCGAACCACCAACCACACCTGATCCGGGATCAGGTAAAGATGATCTTAATAATTTTGGAATCATAATTTGGGAACATTAGGTCTTATTTTGACATTATTTTGAAATTCCAGACTTCAGATGTACCGATGAAGGTTTCTTTCCACATCCTCGTGATTGTAAAAAATACTTCTGGTGTTTGGATTCTGGACCTTCAGATCTTGGAATTGTTGCTCATCAGTTCACTTGTCCTTCAGGTAAGCTTTTGCACCCGTGGGAGAGCCATGTTGAGGTATATATACTTGTACTGTTTTCGCAGAGTGAGTGGGGATATCGAAGGCTCTTAAAATGCCGCTTAAGCTGTGAAAAAAGTCGGCAATATAACCAATGCGTGGACTATATTGCGATTGTCCAAGGGCGGCGGTGTTCTCTTACTATAAGGGAGACCCACGTGCTCCGTTATCTGTTATAGCGTAAAAAAACTGAAATTTTATTTTATAAGCCAGATTCTTGAACCATTGCTAATCTGATATTAAAACTGATGCTAACTGTTTATTGATAAAATTGAATTTCAGGCCTCTTCTTCAACAAAGCGGCGGATTCTTGTGATTTCGCCCGCAATGTCCTCTGCAAGAAGCCAGCATCCACCACAAAAGCTCCCACCACGGTGAAAACCAAAGCACCAACGACCAGAACCACTCTTACCACCACCACCACAACTACAACAACCAGAAAACCAATCAGACTCACATCTAAAAGTTCTCTGCTGTTTAGGACATCTAGCACAACTCTAGCGCCGACTGTAAGATTTTTACTTTAATAATATGCAATAATGAATATAAATATATATATATTAAATTAATTAATTATTATTTAAATATATACATGTGTGTATGTTTGTAAAAATTTACTCAACACTGAATTATTGACGAAATAATAAACATTACTGTTTAAAAAAATAAATGTTATGATTCTATTCCATATGTTTATTTACAGTTATTCGAAGCAGAATCTGAAGAAGGAGACGGAATAGATGAAGACGCTGAAGATCCCAAAGTAATCAAAGAGCTGATTGATCTTATTAAGAAAGTCGGTGAGTTTCATATATTGTTCTCATTTATTTGCTTTTTTAAATAGGCTTGCTTGAAAGTTACTTGAAAAGACGAATAAAAGACAGAGAAAATACGAGAATAAGAATAAAAAAGGAAAAGAAAATATAAAAATGTAAGTGATTCCCTCGTTGCCACGTCATGGCTTTGCTAGCCTAAGCAACCCATCCGCGTTAAAACTGGGACTCAAGAAATGTGTCAATGAAAAAAGTGAAAAATCAAGTGACATATCGCTTATCCTATGGGAGCGTTCTATCTGTTTTTTTTAATATATAGCGGACAACGGAGAAGGTTGGTCTCCTATATAGTAAGAGAATATCGCCACCCATGGACAACCGCATTACAGTCCGCGCATTGGTTGTGTTACTGACATTTTCCGCCGCTTATGCGGATTTTTTAAGAGCCTCCGATATCCTCCCTCACTCTGCGAAACACAATACAAGTACCGTTTCACACTGAATTTTCTGTGATCTCGTGGTATCATTTCAGACGAGCCGCTCCAATTAATGCGTCAGAATATGTCCCACGCTTGTGCTTTAATCTAATTTTTTAGTTTATATAAATATTAACTGATGCTTCAGGTGGAGTTGAACAGCTAGAGAAACATCTTCGCCTATCTGAAACTGGTGTCAGCCCTGATGGAGTAGTCACCACAACACCAGCAAACTTCAACAAGAGGCTCTATCAGAAAGTGCTAGAACGGGCCAGAGGAAAAAGCAAGTGAGTATTATTTACTTGGCGATTATTGATATTATATAGGAAAAAACCAAGCAGGTGGGTTTGATGGACACTAAATTCTTCGCTTTGGGTGTGTTGCCAAATTTACTGCTTGTAGTATAAATTAACGGGCCTCCAATATAATAAAATTGCAATGAAACACAGTAGAAGTGTTATTTCACGCTGGTTCTGTGTCAATAAATGTGTTAGCATGGCTCTGCAATGGGTGAATTAGTGTTCTAGTGAGTGACAATCACTCAGCCACCATCCATCACATCGAAACACCGAAATAAGCAAGAAAAAATTATTCCCGATCGGGAATCGTACGGTAACTTCACGCTAACTTGCAACATCACTCGGCTATGAGGATATTTAAAGCAATATATCAGACATTAATATTTCGTCGCTTAAACATGTTGTATAATACTCAGCGAGAAACAGTATTTCTACTGTGATTCGATGGATGAGTGAGGAAATCGGAGGCCCTTAAAAATGCTGCCTAAGCGGTGTAAAAAGCCGGCGGTGTTCTCTTATCATATAGGATACCCACCTGCTTCGTTGTCCGCTATACCATTGTCCAAACGTGTTTCTTGATGTTTGTATCTTTTATAGATACAGTAACAGTATCTCGGATAGTGGGACCCTTAATAGTAGAGGTGGACCTCAAAACGCAGGAATCGAACCTTCATCCGAAAGGGATAAAGTATACAAGAAGGATAGACCTCAGTAAGTAATCATTTTAACTAATCTCTCATTTTCTATTAAGTCCTAGGTAATGTTAAAATTGTCTCAAGGACTGAAGACTTAAAAAAGAAAACTTAAAAAAACTTAAAAGACTTAAAGAAAAGATAACAATTAAAAAATGGTTACATGTATAAATAAAAAAAAGTATTTTTTAACTTTTAAGTGTTTTAAGTAGAACTTAAGTGAAGTAACTTTTAAGAGTTTCAAAAAAACTTGACAGGTTTCAATTAAACACCAAGTACAGACGTCATTCTACCAGGTATATCTCCTGCCGAGTCAAAATTATGCATCTTCAGTAAACTATGAATACACAAAACCCAAAAAATGAATACTCTAAAAACTGCCCTCCATTTTTATAGTCAGATTAAAAAGAGGCTAT
>DWCF01005619.1:0-13866 GCA_018230265.1 Delias oraia
CTTACTCAATCCAGTCGAAAAGTATCGACATCTGTTAGAATCTTTTGGAGTTAACAGATAATGGTGACTGTCAATTAGTTATAGACAAATAATTTGCAATAAAATAAAATTGCGACGATAATTAACGATCTAAGCGATCCTATCTCTCAAGTTGGACCAAACTGCATATTGCGTGCAAATTTGAACGAATTTGTTAAGCGGTTTAGGAGTCCATTGAGGACAAACATTGTGACACGAGATTTATATATATTAAGATATATATGTATAAATGTGTGTGTGTTGCAACAATTGTTTAAATAATCATCTATAGACTTTTAGGTATCTTATGTGTGTATTTTATTTCCCAGATCGAGCGAGCGTTCAAAGAGCAGAAGCACGAAGAGGAGCAAGCTCGTAAGCGGCAAGCGGAAGAACAGGAGGCGGAGAGATTGCGCCAAGTGAAGCGGAGAGAAATGGAGAGAATCGCGGAGGAGAGGCGGAGAGAGAGTGGCAGCCAACAGAGCAGACAGGAAGTGCCGGTAGTGTGACGGTCTTCGCTAAGTCTGCTATAGTTATGACGCTAGCAAACTTTGTTGAGATATAAGTTATTAAGTATTAATATCGCTATTTTAATACAAGGCTGCTGGTCATCATTTCAGCGGTAAGACGTCCACTGCTGGACAAAGGCCTCACCCTTGGACTTCCATGAATACCTGTCGGAGGCCAGCTGCATCCAGCTTGTCATTAACCTTGTTATACACCCCCCTTAATGACAAGGCTGCTGGTACAAGATTAAAAATATATGTTTTTTTTATATAGCGGACAACGGAGGAGGTGGATCTCCTATAAGGTAAGAGAACACCGCCGCCCATGAACTACCGCCCCACAGTCTGCGCATTGGTTTTGTTTCCGGTTTTTCACGCCAATAAAGCGGCATTTTTATAGACTTCGATATCCTCACTCACTCAGCGAAACACAGTACTAGTACCTTTTCACGTTGAGTATTCAATGAGTCCGTGGTATCACTTCGGACGAGCCGGCCGTGTGACAGTATCAAGACAATCGCCCAGCCACTGTCAACCCCTTCCAGAGACCGAATAAATTACAAATTAAATTATATTTGTCCGGACCGAGATTCCAACCCGTTACCTCTCGCTTCATGTTTCATAAAATTTGTAATAGTTTCACTTAGTGAGTAAGGATATCGGAGGCTCTTAAAAATGCCGCTTAAACGGCGTAAAAAGCCAGCAACACAGCAAGTACGGACAGTAGCGCGATTTGTGATGGGCGGTGGCGTACTCTTCCCATATAGGAAACCCACCTGCTTCTTTGTCCGCTATACAATAAGGTATCTTTTGACAGTTGGAGCGTCAAGTGAGCAATCAGGAGAGTGTGATTTCGTCGGAGGAGACCTTCTCTCCGGCTCCGCAATTCGACCGACTGCCGAAGAGCGATGCTCTAGTCAAGAGAGCCGAGAGTATGAGTGTAAGTTGAAGACTTTTGCGCTTTTTATTCTTATGTGTTTGGTGTCTGTTAATTTTAACCGTATACAAAGGTTGTACGAAGTCCCATAGCCTACGTATCTTCGCGTTTGAGTTAGTGGCTTATTAAATGGATGCTTGGTTGGTGATACAGGTTGCCACAAAGACGCCCAAACGCACGCCTTCTTTTACCACGCGCCGCAGAACTCAGAGCTTCAGACGTCACAGGCAACCGGACGAGTTGCCGCCCGTTGAGATTGAAGGTACGTTACTAAGACTTAATGTATCACGCGAATTATGACAAGCAGAATTTCCAAAAAAAAAACAAAAAATTACTTTAAATTAATTGTAACTACAATGTCTCTGTACCATAATGGGTACATACAGTGCATTAATCATTGGGGAAAAGTATTTTTTTATAATATACCGGACAACGGAGCAGGTGAGTCTCCTATGTGGTAAGAGAACACCGCCGCCCATACCCTACCGCGCCACAGTCGATTTATTGGTAGTGTTGCCGACTTTTTACACCGCTTAAGCGGCATTTTAAAGGGCCTCCGATATCCTCCTTCAGCGAAACGCAGTACAAGTATCTTCAACCGATTTCGTACCTATATAAATAATAGATTTTTACATTTTTTGTTTTATATACCTAAACTATATATCATGGTATTTGGTTTTATGGGTTTAATTTTACGAAAAAAAAACCAATTTAAATTGCGTGTCAAATATGAGTTCTAAAAATTAGGGTAAATATGAAAAAATGCAACGCATTATGTATTTTAATCTCTATATATGTTGATAATCATAAAACATCATTAATTTGGCATATTATAAATCTCTCTCTCTCGAACGACCCGACGCCATTATACAATGCATAATCTGAAATCAAATTAAAGTATAAGTCGGTAGCACACTGTCACTACAATGAGTTTTTATATAGTATGGACAACGGAGCAGGTGGATCTCCTATGGTGGTAAGAGAACACCGGTACTTGTACTGAGTTTCGCAAAGTGAGTGAGGATAGCTCGGAAGCTTTTAAGTGCCGCTTAAGCGGCGTAAAAATCCGGCAACACAACCAATGCGTGAACTGTGTCGCGGTTGGTGATGGGCGGCGGTGTTCTATTACTATATAGGAGACCCACTTGCTCCGTTGTCTGCTATAAAATAAAAAAGTTAAGATGGTAGGGTTCTATGTAAGGATCGCGCTGACAACCGCCTCTGAAACTGAGGCGAGGATCTAGTTATGCCACCAGACTCTTTCGGGTTATCTTCCAACCGACTGCTCAAGCGGCTCTCGATCTCGCGACGGCCCCAGCCGGGGCTGGTGTCTCGTAAATTAGTTCATGGCCCCAAAGACCGTGTTAAGCTGTAAAGATCATTGACTAGCAGCACGTAGGCATTCTAAAAATGAATGCTTTTAGGCTATTTGGAGCGAAAGCAGGAGGCGGGCGTCGGCGGTAAGCGGGCGACAGTTCGGTCGTGGCGGTCCTACTACGGAGTGCTGTGTGGTCAGCTGCTGTGCTTCTTCAGGGATCAGACGGAGTTCGCCATTAGTAAGGCTGCCGCGCCACCTGTTGCTATACTAAACGTGAGTACTGATTCCAGTATGATATTCATCATCGTCATCAGTTTAGCCGTAACACGTCCATCTGCTTGACTTTCTCTTGGACTTGGTCCATGAATACCTGTCGGAGGCGACCTGCATCCAACGTCTTCCGGCGTCAACACGCCTGCCAAGCGTGGCGATGATGATAAACGCCACCCAAATAACTGGAATATAACAGAAGTTTATTGTAGCGGTACGTAGCAAGCGGGTCTCGTCTGTGGCGCGATCAGCGCCGCCCATGGACCGCTGGGTTACAGTCAGCGATTTAATTATGTATCGACATTAGTGGTACTTCACCCATGGGAGAGCCTTGCTCCAGCATATGCTGACGCACTAATTGGACCTGCTCGTCCGACGTGATACGGGCTCACGGAATACACAGCGTGAAACGGTATTTGTACTGTGTTTCGCAGAGTGAGAATATCGGAGGCCCTTATAAATGCCGTTTAAGCGGCGTAAAAAGCCGGCAACACAACTATAAGCGGACAATGGTACGGTTATTCTTGGGCGGCGGTGTTCTCTTACCATATAGGAAACTCGTTGTCCAATATAGAATAAAAAATAAGGATTTTTGAGATCACTCACTCAGCGGGACAGTGCAAATATTGTTTCACGCTGGTATTCTATGAGCCCTTCGTATTACTTTAGATAAACCGACTTAATTAGTGCGTCAGCATGGCTTTCTTGGGTAAGAGTGTTAAGATGCTCGCCAGGCCAGCGTCGAGTCCTTTCAAAAACCAAATAAATTATAAATTAAAATTGTCTGGACCCAGAATCGAACTCGATACCTCTAGTTACGTGGTAGGCTAATAAAAGCACTTAGCGAAGAGGCTCCATGTTTTCCATTTTTTAAATTGATTATTTTATAGTATAGATTTAAAAAATTAAATTATTATTTGTATTTTAAAATTGACGCTCCAGGCACGCTGTGAACCAGCCAGTGACTACACAAAGCGAGCGCACGTGTTTCGGCTGTCGTGTACCGATGGCGCGGAGTACCTGTTCGCGTGCGCACGCAACGAGCTGATGTCAGAGTGGGTCGCCAAGATCTCCTTCCACGCTGCTCTGCCACCGCAGCTGCAACTCACACCGTATGACGCCTCATCACCGGCCGATGATGTCAGACGACGATTGAGGTATGTTTTTATGGTAATAGTTTTTTAGTAATTGTAAGACGGGCTGGTTTCCGCAACTCGGCGACATTATTGCGTCTGTTTTGCGTGAGAGAAAAGGCGGCATCATTCATGCCAGCTTAGTTCCTGAAGGAAACTCAGCAGGTTCTTCACCCTGGTGTCCCGAGGTGCTGTGCCCTGTATTCTGTCACCTCAGAGCATTCCAGTAGGATTTGGTTTGCTACCTCGTCCGCAGCCATGCAAGATCTGCACAGTAGAATGTCTGTAACACCCAGCGCGTGTAGATGTTTGTTGAGTAGTGCATGCCCAGTTAGCGCACCGACAGCTGGTCGAAGTTGGGTATGGTAAAGTGGATAACGAAGTCACTCATGGGCAACTGCGTCACAACTGCCTTTTACGCCGCTTAAGCGGGTGGGCCTGCGATATCCTCACTCACTCTGCGAAATCGTACAAGTACTGTTTCACTCTGATCTGCGTACTTATGCTTACTATGCCAACTATTCATTGTTGAACAAAAAAATTGTACCTTTTATAAATTTACATTTAAAAAAATATATTATATTTAAAAAAATAGGTCACACAGATTACTCCTCGTGAAACGGTACTTGTACTGTGTTTTGCAGAGTGAGTGGATATCGCAGGCCCTTAATAATGCCGCTTAAATAGCGTAAAATTCCGGCAACATAACTATGCGCGGACTGTGCACGGTGGTACATGAGCGGCGGTGTTCTCTTACCATATAGGAGACCCACCTTCTCCGTTGTTCGCTATACCAAAAATAGTGTATCACATAATGTAACGGAAGGTGTAAATATCAAAAGATAACCCAGAAGTCTGTTTGTGTGTTCAATTTATTTCAGATGTTTAAAAAACCGTGCGAGCCTGGAGTGAGCTACTTGTCCTTTAAAATTACGTTTTTTTTTACAGAAATGCATCAACATCATCATCAGCCAACTCATCACCGGAGACGCAACGCAAAGTGCGCACTCAGAGTGAGATTTTGAAGGAACACCGCGCGGCGAACACGCCCGAGAGGAATATTGAGTCGTCGGTGTTGCCGTCACTGCCACCGCGGCAACCTCCGCAACCTCCGCAACAAGACGACACTGCTGACGTCATTCTAAGGTAAGAGTCGGGTCGCAGATTTTTATGGTATTTTTTTATATAGTATAGCGGACATAGGAGCGGGCGACGTCGCCCATGAACAACCGCGCCATAGTCCGCACATTTGTTGTGTTGATGGCTTTTAATGACGCTTAACCGGCACTTTTAAGCACCTCCGATATCCTCACTCACTCTGCGAAACACAGTAAAAATACCGTTTCACGCTGAGTATTCTGTGAGCCCGTAGTATAACTTCGGAGGAGCCGGCCTAATTTGTGGCGTCAGCATATGCTTCAGCATAGCTCTCCGACGGTTGCGACACCCGTCCGTCCACTTTCGAGCCCTTGCAGAGACCGAATAAATTAAAATTATCCGGACCGGGATTCGAACACCTCTCGCTTCATGACTTATAAAGCCTAGACTTAGGTACCGGGCTATCAGGCAGCTTGTCACGACTTTTATTATTTTGAATGATTTAGTTAATTGTACCACCACTCTGTATGCTCAGCTCGTGACAGTAAATTGTGTCAATACTACAAAAAGTTGCGTCATTAAAATGGCGCGATGCAGTCTGTTGCCGTCTTCTGCATTAAGCGTAAATTTAATTATAAAATGGCTTATATATAATATTAAAACTTTTTACGAAAAAACCTATCATACATAAAAATTTTCAGAAACTCCGAGCACGCCAGCGGTTCGTGGGGCCGATCGCGCTTCTCAAATGGCCGCGACATAAATTCCGAATTCTTACGAACACAGAGAGAGGGTGAGTCTAAATATTATCTTTAAAAGGTTTAAGCCGTGTTTTTGTCTCTGTGACGTCAGCTTATGTCCAGTCTATATAAAGCAGGGATTCCCAAACTTTTTCAATCCGAAAGTACAAATGCATTTTGACAAAATACAATCAAAATATATGTTTAATCGGGACAAGAGTTCCAAAAAAACTATAATTTAGAAGAAAATGTTTAAAAGTAAATAAAACACAATTTACATTGTTATGAATAAATTACTTAATTATTATTAATTATTGACGACGAAGGCATATACTCTAACAATGTTGCTTGACGCGTTAAGTTTTTCTTTTTGTCACGCAAATTTTCTCATAGCATATCAGTATTATTTTTTTTGTAGTAGAAACGCGTTCTACATTAGAATCTATTTTCTTTATATATTCGCTAAGACGACATAATTTGATGTTATAATTGAAACGTAAAATAATTCTACGCGGATCACATTAAAATCTGTCGCAAAGCGGCAATCGAAATAAAAAACCGCGTATCTCGGAATTCGCGTAATCGCGTTAAACGGGGTAGCGTAAGTCGGGGTACCTGCAATAATAATTAAGTAATATAGAAACAATTTGATTGGCGGCGAAAGGCGTGATTCTAGATTCTAGATATTCGGATAGAAGTAAATATTTGTTCTTTCGGATAATGAAGATTTAGTTTAGGTTTAGTTTCTGATACAGAGGATTCATATTCGTTTCAATAGTATTATTTATTATATTTAATGGTAGTTATTATGTATTTTAAGTAAAATAATTTTTCAAATTAAAATATAGCTGCAACAGGAGAGTCGGTTGTAACAGAGCGACCGCCGGCGATACCCGAACGGGCGCCGTTTGTATCCGAAAAGGGCCCAGCGGTACCGGAAAGGGGACCGGCCATACCCGAACGGGCATCGGCTGACCGATACCAGAAAACAAGACCAGGCTCGGAGAGGAGCTCAGTTATGTCGGATAGAGCGTCTGTCATGTCGGACAGGACATCCGTCAGATCCGAGAGATATTCGAGTGACAGAGAGTTTGACAGGAACTCGAATGCCGTGGAGAGAAACTCGGCCTCTGAACGTAGTTCGAGCGAACGATTTGACAGGAATTCCAATGAGAGATACGACGGCTTTAGGTATACGGAGAGGTCGGACTCGAATGTGGGACCGAATGTGCCCCAAGGGGAGAAATCGGTCACCGCGATGGTTAACAGCTACCAGCAGAGGGTGAATAAGAATTGGCAAGGTGTAGAAACTACCTCGCACTTTTATTCGGCGAGCGAGCTGGGTCAGTCGTTTTAGCATTTGGCTTCCGTAGATTGATTTGTGTCCTTGTCATTTTTATTTTATTATGGTACAGCGGACAGCGGGACAGTTGGGTCTGCTATATGGCGAGAGAACACCGCCGCCCATGGACAACCGCGGCAGTTAAGCGGCATTTTTAAGGCCCCGCCGTTATATTCACTCACTCAGCTAAAGCAACTTACCTGAAACGGTGCCACTGCTGTTTCGCTTAGTGAGTGAGGATATCGCAAGCTCATAAAAATACCGCTTAAGTGGCACAAAAATCCGACAACGCGCAAACGACGCAGTTGTCCATGGGCGGGTTTTTTACCATATATTTCCCACCTGCTCCGTTGTCCGCTATACTATATCCAACTAACTTTGCTGACATTTTTACAAATATTTAATCATTTTGTAATGGCAAGGACAAATCGTAGTTTTTTCTTATTTTATTATTAATATTTGAAGTGTTGCGGTTTGCAGATATTAATCTTATAAATTGCATTCTACTGTATTGACATATTATATTATAGTCGGATAGAAATGCAGTAAAACCTCAAAGACGATCTTTATTTCTTTACTAGTAACACAAGATTTATTCGACTATTTTGACCATTTCATTGAATTTTCATTAATTACTAAATACTGAGTTTAATACATGAATATTTGATTTTATCCGACTATAAGGTATTGTAATTTAGTTTTTTCTTATCTGTGAGCTGCACAATATGTTAATGTCCTAGAACCATCTGGAAATAATATCAAATTTTATTTAATTAATATTAGATTTTATGAAAATCAAGATGGCCGCCAGGTAACTTAGCAATTGTGCGGCTTTTAAGTTTTTTTTTAAAATTATATCTTAATACGCTTAGTCTGTAAACAAATTATGTAGACTTTAATATAATACAATCTATCTACGCTGCTTAAGGACCGAGCCATCTTCTCTACGTACTCCATAAAGTACACTGTATGTCTTATTATTTTCTTGTAAATGTTACCAGGACATAAATGCAATTTCCAATTATTTATTACGGGATTTATTTTAAAGACAACTTATTTGAATTATATTGTATAAAAATGATTTTCTTTTAAATCATACTTTTTAACCAAAAAAATGCATATTTTTTCTGGCAACATTGAAGCTAAGATTTTCGCTTTCTTTTCTATGCTAGCTATATAATTAATGTAGTCAAGAATTGACATCAATAATAATGAAATAATTAAATTATGTTAGAAAAGTTGAATGTTTAATTTATATTATTATATTTCAATGGCGTTTCTATTTATTATAATTTTATTATTGATGGTAATTTGCAATATATATGTCTTATGAATCTGTATTTCGCTGGTTATCGTTGGGGCTTTATTTTTGGGTTTTTGTCGCGTGTGTTGTGTGCTCTTTTGATTATTTAAAGCAGGTTTTTTACGCTTTATTTATAATTATTTTGTGTTATTTTATTAATTTTTATTTGTGTTAATTAATCTATTAGATGAATTAATGTCTTTTAAGTCTGTTTTTAAGTACTATTGTATGGTTTACAGCATATGGTGGAAGCAGCGGAAGTAACACTCGGCCAGCGTCGGTAGCCGGAAGTGGCGGTTCACCAGCGTTGGATCAAAGACCTGCATCACGGTAAGTTTTATTAGAAAGATATATTTTTAGAGCCACGCAGCTAAGTGGTCTTATAAGCCCACCATGAAGCGAGAGGTGTCAGGTTCGATCTCTGGTCAGCATAAATAAATATAATTAAATTTGTATTTTATTCGGTTGAAAGGGCTTGATAATGACCAGGCAACTATCTTAAAATTATCTTACCCGTGGGAGAGACATGCTGTCGCACTCGTTGGGCCGGCTCCTGCGCAGTGTTACCACGGGCTCATACAATCAGCGTGCACCAGTTTTGTACTGTGAATGAGGTTATTGGAGGTACTTCAAAATTGTACCTTTAAGTGGGCGTAAAAACCGGCAACTAAACGACAACCAAAGCGCGTATTGTGACGTTGTTGTTGCTCCGTTGATTGCTATACCATAAAAAAAATTAAAAACTAGTTTGAAAAATGTTAAACCCTCTTGTGTTAAATACTTAGTAAAAATTAAATAGTTTATTTTTTTATACTCATTGCCATATTTAAAACATAACTAACTCATTTAAATAAAACTAACTAATTTTAAACAAAATTTAATTTAATTTTAAATAAAACTAATTTTAAACATATGTATATAACTAAATTAACATAACTATATTCTGTATATGATATTATAAAAGAAACTAACTTGTGGATATTTTTTTTCAGATCATCGGGTGAATCGGAGTTATCAGTTGGTGGTACTAAAGAGAAGAAGGACAAAAAGGGAGTTTTCGGCGGTCTGTTCAGCAGAAAGAAGCGGCCGCAGAGTCACATGTAGACGTTGCCCGCCGTCAGTGACCTCTGTCAAATGTCAATGACATCTGTCAAATGTCAAGTGTCCAATGTCAAGTGTCAAAAAAGTGGCGAATCTTGACGTTTACTAGTTTCGTAATAATGTATAACATATCATACTTTTGTTTTCTGTATTGCTGTTTATAATGTTTTCGAAAAAGTATTCTTGTCCAATTCGTGCCTTCTGTGTAGATGTAACTAGTTTTTAAGACATGTGCCTTGATTTTTACATTGTTCGATTGTTAGATGCGCAATTACATTCCTGGAGTCACAAAAAATGGGGAACAAAAAAAAAGAATTGATTGTTTGTACATTCCATAGTATGTGGCTTTTAAACATAATTGAACCGATATCTGATTTTGTTTCGTCGATTGTTAGTATTTTTGTCGCCATTTTGCAACGGTTTTTAGATATAAAAATTGATGTATTGTGTATGAAAATGATCATGTAAAAGTACAATATAACCACCACTATCGTAAGTAGTTGATTTTGATCGAGTTTATTCACGTTATTTTTTTCAATCATGATAATCTGTTAGACTTGCATTTTCGCTTCCATTCTGTTAATGTCTACGTAAAATATTTGTTTTTTTTTAATAATCTGTCAGACTTGCGTTTTCGCTTCTCTTCTGTTAATGTCTACTTAAAATATACAATTTTTTTAATATTATTTAATCAATTTACATTAATTATTTTTATGAATTGACTACGATATAAATATTGAATGTAACTTCGCCCTGTATGCGTAATCTATGATAATTAATTTTAGCAAGGAATATATATTTTGCGTAATTATTTTGTTTTATTTATATCACAATATAATATCAAAGGACTGTGCTTATATAGAGAAGAGAGCCCATGGGCGGTGTAGCGTTTATCCTAGGTGAGTTTCCTGCTCGTTAACCACCCGGTTTTATTAAAAAATATATCAGTTTTTAAAATATCATTAAATACTAATTTGAGAGCCTTGTGGCTTAATTATAATCTATTCGGTCTCTGGAAGGGCTTGACATTGGCGGGGCGAGTGTCTTAACTCCTTATACTGTTCTTGGTAGAACGATGCTGAAACATATGCGGACACACTAACTGGGCCGGCTCGTTCGAAGTAATACCACGGACTCACAGAATACTCAGCGTGAGACGGTACTTGTACTGTGTTTGGCTGAGTGAATGGGGATATCGGAGGTCTTTCAAAAGTGCCCTTCAAGTAACGTAAATAATACGTAAACGGCAAGACAACCAATGCGCGGTAGTACATGGGCGGCGGTGTCCTATTACCATATTGTTGACCCACTTGCTCCGTTGTCCGCTATATTATAAAAATAATATAAAAAAGTGGCGTAAAAATCCAGCAACACAACCAATGCGCGGACTGTAGCGCGGTAGTCCATGAGTGGCGATATTCTCTTAACATATAAGAAACTTACCTGCTCCGTTGTCCGCTATACTATAAAAATGTGGCGTAAAAAGCAGGCAACAAGCAAAGCGGACTGCAGCGTGGGCCATTGGCGGGGGTGTATTCTTACTATATAGGAGACCCACCTGCTCCGTCGTCCGCTATACTATAAAAAAGTGGCGTAAAAAGCCGGCAACAACCAATGCGCGGACTGCAGCGCGGTCCATTGGCGTAGGTGTTTTCTTACCATATAGAAGAACCCCACCTGCTCTAGACTGCACAACTGACCTAGGTAATAGAAAGCTGTATATTTCGTTTCCTCCTTCTATAAAAAGATGGATAGAATAACGGATGCGGACGTGTTACCTAACACTCCTTGAACAATGAACGCGCGGGAAATTATTAATTACACAAAAACATTATCCGTTTGTTTGTTAATTAGTTTTCACATCAGTACTCCATCGCGTTTTAGGTTAACACAACGTCTTTAAATCAATGCAGCCTCCTTGCTCATTTGAATGAGAAAATGGCGCTGAACACGTCAATTGTCAAACTTGTGGCCTTGACGTTTCTATCGGTGCATGTGTCGTGTTGGACGGTGGAGTTGGCGGCAATGAACGAGTTGAATGAAAATGAAACGACTGAGAAAAGTTTTGATAAAGAAATGGAGAATATGTACGATGCCGATTCCTTTAGCGACCTAGAATATCAAAGTTATATGGAAAAGAAAGTAAGTTAAAAATAATTAACGTATATTTCCTCTAAACTTAAATATCAATAATAAATACCCTTAGAGTACCTTTCTATTAGTATCCAACGGAAAATTCGTTTTCGGTCTAGTTGTGTCCTAAAAACAAAAAAAATGGCCGAAACTTTTGGCGAAACCAACCAAGAAAGAAATATTAAATATAATATATTTAGAAATTTCTTCTAGTTAATTATAATTATAACTGTTTTCAATTTCTAGAAAAATCTGAATTTGTGATTTTTAATTATCTTTAATTTTTCACCCGTGTGAAGGTCTTGTTGAATCATAATATACTGACGCACTAATTGAGCCGGCTCATCCGAAGTGGTACCACGGGCTCACAGAATAGTCAGCGTGAAACGGTACTTGTACTGTGTTTCGCAGATTGAGTGAGGATATCGGAGACACTTATTAATGCCGCTTAAGTAGCGTGGAAAGCTGGCAACAAAAACATGCACGGAATGTGTCGCGGTTGTCCATGTGCGGCGTTGCTCACGTACGCTATAAGAGAGCCACCTGCTCCGTTGTCCGTTATAGAATAAAAGAAACTAAATTTTAAGGCATTTTATACTTGACCACGTGAGTTTCAGTTTCGGTCGGACTTTACTTTCTAAAGATTTATATACATAGGTGTGGCTATACATATATACCTGAAATTGGTTAATTTTTAAACATTCATCTTATTGTAAACTTTTTTCCAAAGGCTTCGGCCATCACAGCTTCGGTTGTAAAAGTTTGTTGCGTGTGCACAATACTAATTATTTACTGAAGAAAAATCTCACGTCCATATATTAAACACGCGATATTTAAAATTTTCTTGTAAAATTTTCATCGTTAAATGCTAACAAAGAATATTGTAAACATGGACTGTATGTACTTTAATATTATTAACATTGACATAAAAATAAATTTTATTTGGTCATTCCTTACAAGCGTTAAATCAAACAAATTATTCTGAGTATAGTTATAATTATTTCTAAATTAGTAAATATAAGAATTACGTGGTAAAAAATAATATTTTTTTTATCCTATAGCGGACAACGGAGCAGGTGGGTCTCCTATATGGTAAGAACACTGCCGCCCATGAACAACCGCGCCACAATCCGCGCATTGGTTGTATTGCCGGATTTTTACGCCGCTTAAGCGGAACTTTAAAGGACTTCCGATATCCTCACTCACACTGCAAAACACAGCTCAAGTACCGTTTTATGCTGAGTATTCTTTGAGTTAATTAAATTATAATTGCACAGATCGGGATTCGAACCCGATACATCTCGCTTCATGGTACTCTTTTAAAACCATTAAACTACCAGAGCCTATATAAACAATTATAAATTCTATTTACAGTATTAAGAATACTTCCCTTGTGTTTTTTATAAACTTATATTATTTCCTTTTATTTTTGTTTTTCTCTCTTTGAAGTTTGATTATATTCTTGCTTGATTCTCTGTCATTAGTAATTTATGTAATTGTGATCTCTTTCTTTGAAAAATAGTGGAGTTTAAATTAAATACGGATAATTGTATTGTAAAAAATTTCTCTATAAGCTACATGTAAATAAAAAAAAATACAACCTTATTAAAGTCGCTGGAAGACGCTGGATGCAGGTCGCCGTCGACAGGTATGCATGGGGAATATCGGATGGGGAAGCCTATGTCCAGCACTGGACGTCCTACGGCTAAATGATGATGATGAAGTTACATATAAAATTTTAAACATTGTGAGAAGAAATAAAGGTCTAGTGCTCAGGACTATTGTAAAAACTATATTTTGACTAGCAGACTCGGCAGACGTCGTTCTGCCCGCTACACTACCCACTGAGTCTGACTTGTGTATCTATTAAATATTTTCATGTTTGCACAATACAATTATAAATTGTAATCTATGTCTTATTCTGATTATACAAAGTTTGACTAAAATACGTTCTGTATTTTCACGTG
>DWCF01005620.1:0-13865 GCA_018230265.1 Delias oraia
TGCTTATCCAAATCAGATTTATTTAAATAATAATAAAAATCAAATTTAATATAGGTTGCACGATATCTGATAAGATACGGAATATAAAATTCATTATTATTCGTTAAAACATTCAAAATTCTAATAATTCCTTTTTGGTCAAGGTGTTATCTTATAAAAAACTTTTCATCACTTCAGTTTAAGCAGTAGTAAACGTGGCGGTTATACAAACAGGCATTTCCCACAAACCCAATAAGGACAAATCTGGCAGGCGGCCTATTTCATTAGCGGCCTAGGTACTCTCTTGGTGGTACTAAAATGGGCGAATCGCGACTTCTTTATTTATGTAACTAACTCTTACTAATACTGGTTTAACATCAGCGGACCGCGTTACACACACGCGATTATATTCAACGACATGATATAACATGTTTTTTCAACACGAACCAATTTGATCTTTATTGTAAATATAGCTTTTACTATTGTCCAATAATTGTGAGTGTCAGATAATAATTATTATATTCTTAATTACTATTGTTCTGTCTGTCACAATTAAACTATCCAAAAAGGGATTGACTATTAAGACAATGATTGAATTTAAATTGTCTGTATTGTTTGATGTTTTACTTTTAGATCTGGTTAAATTATTGAAATAAATATCATTTAGAGTCCCTTGTAACATGCAACAGTCTATAAGCTTTTAATCAGTTGGCGCGAAGCCAACCGATCGGGCAACAACCTCGACCGACCATTTCAGTCAAACGACAACCTGTCAAAATTACACTCACGTGACATACAAATCCCCTGAGGAATATATTTATCGAAAGCGATATATATCTTTGAGTTAATGTTTTTATTATTCGTACTAAATATATTTTTATTTAATAAAAATTAACTAGTTGTACTGGCAGGAAGCTCACCAGTAATAAGTGGGCCACCAACCATAGACACCATTAGCCCCAGATTGACCGCGAATGCGTTGTGGGCTATTAAGGGATAGGTTTTTTTTTAAAGATTCACGAGTCGTAATGGTTTGGAAATATCTCTGCAAGTAGCCGGTTGCATATAGTAGTCATACGCGGAACAAAAGCTCAATACTTATATGTATTTATTTCAATTGCAGTTCTGGCTAAAGAATCTAAAGATTATTATTAACAATGCTAGTGATTGATTGACATTTATTATAGAGTTCAAAATTAATTTAATATGCTGCATTTGTTTTGCGACACGTTCAAGCCATAATCCGACACCAGCTATTACAGCTCTCACTCAACCAGAATAACGAGCTGCCGAGCCTAAAGCTGTATGCTTACCAATAGCGAGGCTTCCAGCTAGGCGCGATGGACATTAAGAAATATTTAATCATTTTCAGTAGACAAGCAGTTAGGCGCGATGGACATATAGAAACTTTTATATAATCATTTTCAATAGAAAAGCTGTCCTTCTATAAACAGCTAGTGTTTACCCATTCTCAACATTTGTTTTATTTATTTATTTTATTTGTTATATTTATTTTATTATATTTTAGTTTTTTTTAATGGAAATGGCAAACGAACAGACGCTTAACCTAGGGTAAGTGGTCCTCCACCCACGGACATCCCTAGCCCTGGCAGAGCTATGGGTGCGTGACCGTCCTTTAAGAAATATGTACGCTCTTTTCTTGAAAGTCTCCAAGTCGTTTTGGTTTGGAAATAATTACATTATACATTTATTTAAGAATGTATACGCTTGTGTGTTTCTAAAGAGTAGTTGTGCTTATGTTTATGGTAAATTATCAAAGTATTTGTAAAGTTTGTTTGTTTTTTTTAGTTGTTTGCCAGCTAAATACCGGATTTGACATACAATTAATACATTGTGGATGGTTCAAACTGTCACGTTTTTATATCTTCCATTTGTTTTCACATTTTATTTTTGTTAATTGCTTAAAAACGGACATGTTCTATGAAAGCAGCTGTAGTATTGCATTTTAATTAAAAACTTCCTTATTAACAGTTCAACTGGTATCTTTCTTATACGATAATACTAATTAAAACCTTGTTAAGCCGAATAACATGGACCGGTTTATCAAAAGTTCTATCTACAGTAATTCATTATACAGTGGTATGTAATATGTATCGCACAGTTGAGAAACTCTAATTAGATTCCAATCCTATACCTAAACTTTATTTTAAAAAATGACATAAAATCGGTGGTAAACGAGCAGGAGGTTCACCTAGGTCAAGCGTTCCTCCGCCCATGGACACTAGCCCTTGCATAGCCGTGCGTGCGTTGTCGGACGTTAAGGAATGTGTGAAGAAAGTTAGTTTATTTATGTCTTACTACTAAACGGATTGTGACGGTTGGAATATAAAAATAATAATGCTTTAACTATGTACTACCGCGTAACAATTTAGACGAGAAAATTTTGATTGAGTTTTTTTTATCGCATTAGCAAAAGCCTTTACAACTTTATATCCATTCATTTAACTGAATTTTCTTCCACTTTGATGATCATTTAAGGATTTGCAGAATCGAGTTGTAAACAAAACCAAATCTATGTAAGGGAGGATCGATAATGACTTTAATTTTGAAAACGCCGCTTAACTTACTCAATTGATTAACTGTGACATTTTACAACATATTAACTATTGTATAAATGACTCAGCATGAAATAGTAGTTGAAACGGTGTTTTTATTGTGTTTCGCTGAGTGAGTGACTTAAGTGAGGATATCGAACGTCCAAAAAAAATTGGCAACACAACCAATGCGCGGAGTGTGGCGCGGTTGTCCATAAGCGGTGTTCTCTTACTATATACAAGATCCACCTGCTCCGGTAACCGCTATACCATAAAAAATGTATATTAACACTAGTAGGCCTCGATTCAATTATTGCCTTGGCTCGAAAGTATTGTAAATCCTGGATAAAGTATACGGACCGGAGCCGCCACAGATTTTATGAGAGTATTGTTGACCACGCGACCACCCGACACCGCGTTCCTATAGAAAGCTGTTTTTAGAAGTTTTATGGCTTCATAGCCAACGAGCACATATGTTGCAAAATTAAATTCATTCGCGTAGGGCTCCAATTTTATTTAACTTTAACACGGTAATGACATCCAATTATTACATTTCTAACAATATATACATAATATTTTCACCCATGGGAGAGCCATGCTAAAGAATATAAGGACGCACGAATTGTGCCGGCTCGTCCGAAATGTTACCACGAGCTCACAGAATACTCCGCGTAAAATAGTAGTAGTACTTCAAACGTTGATTCTAGTGTTTGGCTCAGTGATGTTGGAGGCCGTAAAAAAACCGCTTAGTTTGCGTTAGCCGGCAACACAACCAATGCACGGACCGGCGCGCGGTTATCCAAGGGCGGCGGTATTCTCTTACCAAATTGGAGACCCACCTGCTCCGTTGTCCTCTATACCATTAAAAAAACTATTTTCAAACACTTGTTCATCAAAAAAAAGATGATTGGAAAAACATTCAATACGATATATCTTTTAGATTAAGGTAAACCTATTTGCACTGGACTACTAAGTCTTCGTGCTGGCATCAGCCATGCTATACATGCTAATAACTAATTAATCATATTTATTGTGTTGACACTTACCCTATAATGTCACTAAAGTAATGTTATCTGTAAGAATAAAATAAACTTACAAAGAACGAGTAAAAACATTTTCAGTTGACCGTTGGGAACAGTTTCTCTTACTCGTATATTCTTTAGAAGCGGATGTGTCTTTGATCGCCCTGTACAGTTAATATGTATTTAACGAAGCGCCATACACATGCCGGCAACAGATAGACATCTTCGTCCTATTATCGATATAATAATTTATTTCGATTTCTCTTACAAAGGTACAATTTATATTTTATACTTTAAAAAATGTTTTCTACATTTTTACAAAAAAAAATCTTATTTTTTGGCCTCTATGACTAGAAATCACAATTTTGACAGTATCAATATATATTTACATAAATAACGATCGTCAATCGAGCAAGTATGTAAAACAAAATTCTAAGAGTGATTACTAGGAACTAATATTTTAACCAAAGACGAATATATTGAGAGAACAGATTATACAATAGAAATATGAATAAATAACATAGCCTATTTATTAATAGAAAATATTTAAAAAAGAAAAGAAAACAAATTATATAAACATGACTAACAAAAAATATGTCAATCTTCTGTTATAATATGTTAAACTAATGGACCTGACCGACGTCCTGCCCGGCACGCAACCTGGCGAGTCCAATCTCAATATAAGCTGATCCCTATTTAATATGCAGAACTATATCAAAGAGAACTCAATAAGTTGGACGTTTCTATTTCTAAAACTATATAATTATTCACGAATAAATATTTATTTATTAGTAAATCTGTTATTTGCCAGTGAAACTCCCATCAAAATCGATCCAGACGTTGCATAGATTAGCCGGAACAAACAGACAGACAAAAATTTATAAGAATACCAATATTTTGGTATGTGTACCGTCTCTCTCTGAGTCGGTCTCTCATGTCAGAGGATCGTGGTCAGCACTAGGGTTGCTTTTGGAGCGGATGATCTGTTATGGAAAAGTCGCGGGCAACCGCTGGATCCAGATCGCTCAAAATCGTAATCGTCTTTACGGACGCCTATGTCCTGCAGTGGACTTGATAGGCTAATGATGATGATCTGTTGCCACCTCTTTCTATCCATCGCATCTCTTACCGTACCGTGTGCCGTATATACATTCATATGCATGTAGTAGGAAGCGGTTTTAATATTACAAAGAGACACTTCAATTTTATTTTATTTATTTGTATAGATGATGATTTAATAAGTAGTGTAATGTTTTCCAGATGCGGTTAGCGTAGCGCGATGCTAGGCGTGTGGGTGTGGGTGTGCGCGGTGGCGGCGGCGACTGCGCTGCAGCCGCGCTGCGAAGAGATCACCATCCCCATGTGCCGCGGCATCGGGTACAACCTCACTTCCTTCCCCAACGCGCTCGACCATGACACGCAAGAGGAGGCGGGGCTCGAGGTAACACCTCACTTACTACACGCACTTTTCAGAGATAGGGAGGAAAGTGACGGAGCATATAAAGCAGAGTAAAGTCGCTTACTGATGGGTAAGGTTAAGGTCCCGGTATTGGTAGGCGGCAGAATGTAATATTACGGTGCGGAAAGTTTCAACTCTAGTGACTCCAGTTACGGAAAGAATATATTGTATATTTTTACAACTACCTTATAAACAATTCTAATGTTAATTCATTTCATTTCAGGTGCACCAGTATTGGCCACTTGTGGAAATCAAATGTTCTGCCGACTTGAAATTCTTCCTTTGTTCTGTATACACTCCTATATGCATCGAGGACTATGCCAAGCCGTTGCCAGCGTGCCGCAGCGTGTGCGAGCGCGCCCGTGCCGGATGCGCGCCGCTCATGCAGAAGTACGGCTTCCAGTGGCCCGAGCGCATGGCCTGCGAGAAGCTGCCCCGCCTGGGAGACCCCGACCACCTCTGCATGGAGGAAAACGAACGCGCGCAAGAACCTGAGCCGCCGCGCCCTCCGCCCCGCCGGCCTTACAAAAACCACTGCAAGGATCCAAAAAACTGCGAAAGCGGCCCGGCTGCAAGCCCGGGCGAGGCCGCAAACGAGGAGTGCGCGTGCGCGTGCCGCCCGCCGCTGGTGAGCGTGCGCGCCCTGCAGGCGCACAACGCAAGCGCGCACACAGCCGGCGTGCCGGGCTGCGCGCTGCCGTGCCGCGGGCCCTACTTCACCCGCGAAGAGAAGGACTTCGCAGCCGTGTGGGTGGCGCTGTGGGCCGGCCTCTGCGCCGCCTCCACCTTCATGACGCTGACCACCTTCATCATTGATTCGCAGCGCTTCAAGTACCCGGAGAGGCCTATCGTCTACCTCTCCGCCTGCTATTTCATGGTGGCGCTCGGCTACCTGGCGCGCCACGTTCTCAGCCACGAGGAGATTGCTTGCGACGGCGCCTTGCTCAAGACTTCCTCTAATGGCCCCAGCGCTTGCACCCTCGTCTTCATCCTGGTCTACTTCTTCGGAATGTCGTCGTCGATATGGTGGGTGGTCCTATCGTTCGCCTGGTTCTTGGCGGCGGGCCTCAAGTGGGGCAACGAGGCGATCGCAGGACACGCGCAATACTACCATCTCGCGGCGTGGCTCATTCCAGCTGCTAAGACCGTGGCCGTGTTGCTCGCCGGAGCCGTGGACGGAGACCCCGTGGCCGGCATTTGCTACGTTGGAAACACTTCCTCAGAGAATTTGAAGCGCTACGTTTTGGCGCCTCTCATAGTGTATTTCGCCCTCGGGGCGACTTTTCTGCTGGCTGGATTCGTGTCGCTGTTCCGGATCCGTTCGGTAATAAAACGGCAGGGTGGCATCGGAGCTGGCACCAAAGCGGACAAGCTGGAGAAGCTGATGATCCGCATAGGTGTGTTTAGCGTTCTGTACGCGGTGCCGGCAGGTGTCGTTATAGGCTGCTTCGCTTACGAAGCAGGTGGCCGCGAGGACTGGCTGCAGCGCGTGGCGTGCGGCTCCGCATGCGGTGGAAAGCCAGTATACTCGGCGCTGATGCTCAAGTACTTCATGGCATTAGCGGTAGGCATCACATCGGGCGTGTGGATCTGGTCGGGCAAGACTCTGGACTCTTGGAGGCGCTTGTGGCGCGGGGGCCGGGCGCCACAGCCGGCTCACCGCGCCCTGGTGAAGGGTGCCGTGTGACGTGACGTGGCGGCCGGCCCGCCCCCCGTGCCGCCCCCTGCTCCTCTCCCGCCGCCGCCTCCACCACACCCGCACCCTCCGCCCCACGCGCCCTCTGCCTCCGCGCGCTCTGGACAGCCGCTCTCTGACTATGGACCTGTTTAAGTAGCACCAATAATGATAATAATAACATATTTTATAACAGCGCGTGGTATAAGTGCTTCGAAAAAGAAATAACTATGTCCATAACCGAACCTTTTGTTCCAACAATACAAAACGACCGATACGGAACCAAGTGTGGAGTGTGGCCAAAAACCTTATCAATATTTAAATAGACAGTGACCACTGACGGATCGTTAATGCCCCGAATGTGCCATTTGCGTCGATTCTCTCACGACGTTGGTAGAAATTGTGATGGCTAGCTCGGTAAACAAGATGTGGTTCAGTAGCAGTGAGCTGGACAGCGAGTCGTCAGAATTACTACCGGTCGTGTTAATGTGATATACTTACGGACTATGCGAGTTTTATATTATAATGAGTGAATGTGAGTCGCGCCTTGTCTAGTCTTAGCATACACGGAACAGCGTGACGAGCGTGAATACGTAATAGTTAAATAAGTACGGCAGTGATCTTTAATTGAGGTGTTGTATACGTGAAGGACAGGTCAAAGAGGCCACAGTTGCCCTTCAAATACGAACAACTCCGTCATTAAACTCTCTAGGAATTGCCCCAATCATAATTCCGCTCTTTATCTGCTACTCGCTACATTATGAATTTACCCTACATTTCAAATTGTCATAAAAAATTAAATAGTTAACGAAAAATGGGTCAAATATCTGCATACAAATCTGTGCGCCGATTTTTGAAATTTCAAGTAGTTTTTGTGTCATTAAATTAAGCTATATAATATGAACTATATCAGTTACTGGTACACGTAACTGTTTATTTTAGTAATAATTATCCATAGCACGCCAATATTAATTACATTTCTGATTTTTGCAAGTTAAGAATACAATTATAAACAACGTACCTTTACAAAGTATTTCATAAAATTGAAGTCATAAAAACTCTTTTGATGGAGGAAAATCCATAATTTCTTTCTTTTTTAGACTAGCCTAGACCAACATATGTCTAAATAAATTTGTCCTGACTTGATAAAAATACCTACAGTTTAGTGTTTTCGAGCGTATGCATTCCTCTTAAACGACGGAAGCAGGTATTAGGTGGAATTAGTGGTTTGGAGGCGTGAATGTGCTAGTTTCGGCTTGCGTAACACATTGTTACCCATTTTTATAATGAGATTTATGCAATTCTATAAATTGATTTCAATTACATAAACGATATGTCTTTAAATACGATTGCGTATTATTGCTGATTTTTTGTCTCTGTAACATAAAGATGTTTCCAGAAAGCATCAAAGGTCATGCTGTTTCGCCCACTCATATTGTATATGTCTTAAATGAGCGAGATGTCTTGTGTTTGTATGACACACATCTTATAGGATGTATTATGAGAGTAATTTTGTTTACACCTATTAATATTTGGGTAATATGTATTTAATTTAATAATATTGCTAGAAATAATGTTGTAAAATTGTACGTAATAATATATTGTATCTATGATTGTGGTATACGTAATAATTTAAATGTTTCTATAATAATTCATCTTGGATGTAATTAGTAGGTAGTTCTTGAATTAACCGCCGCTAGATGGCTCTGTTTGTATGCGTAACGCCATCTATTGGTGAGTAGGAATAAACTTAACATGGCCATCTATTGTACAGTAAATTAAAGGTTAATTGTATCGCATTCTGTTAGCGAATAGTTTAATAAAACGTATGCCATTTATTGTACAATAGACAATAATTTTCTATTTGCTACTTTTCTATGTAAAAACAAAGTGCAATAGTTTTGATGTCAATTGAATGGAAATAATTTTTAGTATCTGTAACTTCACATACTAAAACCAGTGCAGCCCAAGAGAAATAAGAATGTAATTTATTTTATATCCTAATTGTAGATAAATAAAGCGACTTTTATGTACAAATGTTGATATTTATTTACACATACCTTTTAAATTATTAAACAGAGTAGTAGTAGAAGTCGTAGTTTCTGTAGCAGCACGGCATTAGCTGCACCGCGTTTGACCCAGCAGTGGAGGATAACAATATATACACAAATACGTATGTTTCTTCTTGTTCAGGGAATTTAATAAAACGTAACTGTATTAATTCATACATAACAACAGGCAATTCTTAGGAGAAAGGCATAGACAACTCTAACATTTTTGATGATTTTAATGTTACCGTAATACACAATCTTAAGGTTACTCGTATTTACACTTAACACATTTTGTAATAAAATAAAAGTTAGTACGATTAAAAATCGCAACAATAATTGCACTACTATGGAACGGATTGATTTAATATTAACAAATTTTTTAGCAAATTGATAGTTTCATTAACATTACATACGCTAAGAGGTTGTACCTATATTAGGGTATATTTCATGAACCCACATACCTACCAAATATGCATTGAAACAACCTAACAATTACCGTATTTTTATCTACTTGTTCACTAACCATAGTTACATATTAACTGATCCTTAAATTTAATTACAAAATAAATATAATTTTTAATTTCCCAAATTAAATATGTAACACGATTTATAAATGATTATACAATTTCGAAAAGGGCATTTCTCTGAATATTTCAACTTTCCAGGTTATTAAAAAACTAATTACATATTTTCTAGTTAACTATATAGTATTTAGCAAAATTATTTTTGAGTTACATTGGAGCATAATTGATACTAACTCTCGAAAGATACATAAATATTTTAATGTTTCGATATTATAAATTTATGGGACCTTTTCGAAATTCCACATACAAATATAGATGCATCATATTTTTGTATTAACTTAATACAGTAATATAGAAAAGTAGAAAAATGTTCAACGCCATCATTGTTCCCCGTTATTTGAGGGAAAGAATTCTCAACTGGTCACATTGCACTGAGTGTAGTACATCGCTTGGCTGTAGTGTTGTTGCACATTTTGCATAGATGTTACTTCACTCAAGTATGTATGAGATTCGTAACTCTGGTAGTACTCATCATGATTTTGCTCTTGATTCTCTTCCGAACGGTTTGCTTGACATTGGTTTTGCTGATTTTCCTGAAATTATATCACAGTTTAATGTCTCATTTACATTCAGCCCCTATCACTGCTCCTCGAGCTGCCAACAATAATTCGGCGGATATGTGTGTTTACATACTTTCCTTCCTCTCATTTCGCTTTCAAGTTCCGGCAATGACAGACGTTAAACTTTTTGCAGCGTCCAGGCTGTGTCTTTTAGCTATACATAATTATGTGCGTCAGTTAAAAATAAATAAAACGGATACAATGTAAAGCGGCAGAAGGTGGCGGATGATATTTATGGTGTAAATGAGGCATAACAATTCGAAAATCTTATTTCTAATAAAAACAAGATATATTTTAATAGTTAATTACAGCAAAAATATTTTTTTTTTTCAAAGTTTATGAGCGCTTAAACCGGCGCTGCACCACTTGTGGATGTAACGCTATTCGTGCTTATCAAGTAAAGCTTTCGTCTTTGAAACTCAGACCATGCCCCGCAACACAATGGCCTTAGCCAAACTTGTCCCATGTATAATAATAATACTTATTATATTATTTCTTATAATAAAAATTTGTAAATAATTTGACTGATAAATCATTTGATTACCTGTGGTATTTGAAACTTGCACCTTTTGAACCGGCCGTACAATGAGGAGTACGGTAAATTAAAATGTATAGCAGCTTGGTTTATCGACATCTGTCCCACCCTGTGAATAACAGTGATAAAATTTATATTTACAAAGCTTTTCTTATTAGAGAATAACATAACATAATACATTTGATTCTAAGTAAAATATTCTAAGAAAAGTAAAGTATTCTAAGTAAATTAAATATGTAAAATATTAAAAATGTCATTTATAAATTGCTTAACTTATATAAATAATTAACTAAATCAAAATCTATTCTTACTGAAAATGATAGTTAAGATAGTACCTGACAGCGTGGAGTGCTTCGCCCATGGCGTCTTCAGACCACGGCGTAGGATTCGAACGAGAAAGCTCAATACCCTCTCGCTTACACCGACCATACAGTGTGCCTGGAATTTCATCAAAAATCCTTAACAACTTATTTATAGTATCGTAATTAGGGTACTGTGGGCATTCCAATGATCATTACACTATATTGCATTTTGTAATATGAAGTTCAAAATTTTTATGTTATTTTTTGCAGAGCCGCGGCATTGCCAGACTTAGATACGCTATGCTCAGTTTTTGAAGGACTCAGGTCATGTTGGTTTGAAAATCTTGATTTAGGACGTAGTAGTGTCTAGTGGCTGGTAGTACAATACTACTTATACTGACTAGGTATGGCAGCTGCATTAGATACTAGATGTTTAAGTTAAATAAAAATAAACAGCAATACGAACCTGTAGGTATACCATAGTGAGATGATGCGCGTTGTACAGAAGCAGTGCCACAACGTATGGCGTCCAAGGCCCTTTCGAGGTCAGCTCGGCGCCACGAAGTCGGTGCAGCGTTGAAGGGTGCCGCCAAGCGTATACCTTCACGACGCGCTATCTTGTATAGAGTACTGCTGGGTATTCCTGTTCCATGAAGAAAATCTCTTAATATCCCAAATGATACCAAAGGCTCACAAAATATTCAGCGTCAAATGATAGTTGTATTTGAAACGGAGCTTCTCCAGAGTTAATGGCTCATTCTAAGAAGTCTTGGAGGTCCATCAGGTCCTGGCGGACCCGTCGCATCTTAAGCTGAGGCGACTGAATGATGCACGATCAGCGAATAAAGTTTTTGTCTCACTTTTTTATTTCGTTTTAAGAGACGTTATTTACTATATCAGAGCATATGTCTACATTATATTTACTAGACACCAACGACGCATCTATTAGAAATAAGTTTATTTCTTCATTTTATTTAGCTTTTTAAGGTGTTTTAGAATTAAGTTGACGGTTCACTGCATTCTTGATATTTTTTACTCTCTATTGAAGAATAGGAGTCTAATCTTGGGGGCACTTTAAACCTACCATAAGCCTTGCTGGCTTTATTCGCAGAAATGGCTCCAGTTCTGAGCGCGTGTAATGCACCTTTGAGGTCATCCTCACTCCAGGATTTTGACGTGCCTTCCTTCTTGGGCGTATCGATCCCCATGCGGTGAGCGCGCTGCCATAGCGTCGTTGACGGTATACCATAAGTTGCTGATGCCTGATAATTTTATATCTTCTAATTATAAAGACATTTTTGCATTAATTTTGTGAGCCTCGTTGTTAAGTGGTTTAATAAGTGTACCATGGAGCGTAAGGTATCGGTTTCGAATCCCGGCCCGGGCAGTTATAATTTGATTTTTAACTTTTCGATCTCTGGAAGGGCTTGACAGTGGCCGGGTGAGTGTCTTAATACTTTTGCACCCGTGGGAGAGCCATGCTGAAGCATATGCGGAAGCACTAATTGGGCCGATTCGTCCGAAGTGATGCCACGGGCTCACAGAATACTCGGCGTGAAATGGTAGTTGTACTTGAAATATGTATTTCGCCAAGTGAGTGCGGATATCGGAGGCCCTTAGAATTGCCACTTGAGCGGCGTAAAAAGCCGGCAACACAACCGATTCGCGGACTATGGCGCGGTTGTCTACGGGAGCTGATGTTCTCTTACCACATAGGAGACCCACCTGCTCCATAACAATAATAATCATTATTATAAGTACCCTCCTTGACGCCTATGACTGATAAAATTTGATAATGAATATAGACAATATATATCCATACAAAAACTACTCTCTTTTGCTGTTTTTAAAAACTATTATTAATTGTAACTAATAACAAACTTTTTATTTTAACACTAGAGTTTTATATGGTTTATCTCATAGAACCATTCTATTGACATAATTTGTTTTATAATTATTGCCCGGCTTTGTTTGCCCTTTGTTTGTTTTATTGCCCTGTCTTCTATGACTAAAAATAAGAATAAAGAAAATAAGAAGTAATTACTTTTGTCAAACTCATTTGATGATTTTTGAGTGCATCTAAAGCCTTCTCCATGTCTTGCGGAGACCAGCTTTTAGCTACAACTCGACCGCTGTTCTCCAGCGTGCTTCCCTCACTCGTGTCATCTCCACTCAGCTGCGCATTCTCTGAAAGCGGTAATTCAAAAAGCGGTATTTCAAAAATAAGACACTTCAATATAGACGCAAGCACTTAAATATCAAAGAATACTCAGCCTGAACTGGTGTTATACTTGAAACGGTACTTCTATTGTGTTTTGCTGTGTTAGTGAGAATATCGGAGGTCCTTAAAAATGGCGCTTAAGCGATGTATAAAACCGCGACACAACCAATGCGCAGAATGTGGCGCGGTTGTTCATGGGCGGCAGTGTTCTCGTACCATATAGGAGACCCACCTGCTCCGTTGTCCGCTAATGAATAAAAAAATGTGAAATAATTGTTAGTGTTACCTCCTTCAGATAGTGGTTCATCTTTGATATTTAGAAGTGGTGCGAAGTCTGACGTATCAGGAATATCCGTCGAACTCGACATTGTGAGATGCTTCTCCATCAGCTGTGTACCCTATAAAATATTAACATGGTTCATAAAAGTGTTAAATAGTGTGCTCAATCATTATTCTTAACATCGCATTTTTATTTGTTACAATGTTAAAAAAAATCAAAAATTCTTTACACAACAAATCGTGCCTACTAATATTATAAACGCGATAGTGTAATAATGAATATTTGTTACTCTTTCACACAAAAACTACTAAACAAACTTTAATAAAACTTTAAAATAAAATAACTAACATCAGAAAACAGAATAATAATAATATTGTGTAAATTGGCCAAAATATAATAAATAATGTCACGTAAATCGGAGGCGGTAGGTAGCGTACTGGGCTGGGCGATGTCTGCCCGGTCCAAGACGTTCAAAATATAGGAGCAGGTCTCCTATATGGTAGGGGAACACCGCCGCCCCTGGACAAAGGCAACACAGTCCGCCGCATTGGTTTTGTTGCCGGCGTTTTACGCCACTTAAGCGGCATTTTTAAGGGCCTCCGATATCCTCACTCACTCAGCGAAACACAGTACAAGTACCGT